>JAQGAF010003977.1:0-15647 GCA_034687865.1 Kryphioiulus occultus
ACCTCTATAGAGACAGTTACTGTTCATGGGTGCAGGCTACAGTACAAGTTTTGCGGCAGCCAATAAATTTAATCATCAATAACTTTACATGTTGAGACCATGCTGATCAACAAACAGAGAGTAAATTATTATCCACATATGCGAGAATAACCCACCTCCCATGTCAGTTTTAACCCCTTTCAGATAAAACTTGCATTGAGGGAATCATTGCTGTTGGGATCACAATCACCAAGAAGCTTAATGCACCCTTCTAACAGTAGGTCATCTTCATCTTCACAAGCAGCCATTTCGCCTCTGCTTACCTCTATCCGGCCTTGGAATGGGGTCAGTGTTGTAAGCCGAAAACAGTTCCGTGATGGTGACGTCACCACATCCCCATTTCCTACTCGATTCCATCACCCCGCAAACCTACATCTTGTTTTCAGTTTCTTTTTCTCCGCTTACATAGCGCGAATTATAATAAGCTGTGAACCCTCTCTACCATCCTCGTTTTTTCCCATTCTACCAGGTTGCTTTTTTTCTGTTTTCCGACGTGAGGTAGAGAAACCTTCCCGTGTCAATGTTCGCTTCCACGTGCACCTGGCAGCCAGAGGACCCCCCGAAAGACCTACCTGAAACCCCGTCAGGTGCTCTACCTGTTTCCGTTAGGAACTTAGCTTTAATTATTCAAGAGGAAGTTGCTTCAGCGTGGCCAGACAGGCGAACGTGATTTCCTTACTAATGGGGGCGATTTTTAACCATTTCTGATAACGGTGCCTCTGCCAATCCCTGCTGGAGACCGAAAAATTGAACGTTACGATGCTGGAAGCACTTTTTACTGTTTGCCAGAAAGGTAGTTGAAGCACTGAACATGAAAGGAATCCTTCCTTGATTCACCACTTCCTTGCCAGAGACAACAACGAGCCTTGCACATCATGTCAACTCAATGACAACGGAATCCTTTTCCACCTTGTGTTACCATTCTCAGCCAACAAGCCCAACTTCCTTACAATTTATGGAACTCTGAGCCCGTTGAGATCCATACTACTGGTCTTTTTGCTTGCCATTAGACGTTGGAATTCACTTCCAAAGAAAGTCTTAACTTAAGCTGCTGATGGTGGTGTCCACCCTGGCATGGAGTTCATGGTAAGGTCATGAAATTTACATCAAGTCATGGAAAAGGCATGAAACTTACATCAACGTCACGGAAAAGACATGAGATTTACGTTAACATCATGGAAAAGGTATATTTACATCAACATCATGGAAAAGGCATGAAATTAACATCAACATCATGGAAAAAGGCATGGAATTTACATCCACATGATGGAAGTGACATGAAATTTACATCAACATCATGGAAAAGGCGTGTTTTTTACATCAACATCATGGAAAAGACATGAAATTTACATCAGCATCATGGAAAAGGTCATGAAATTTCACCAACGTCATGGAACAGGCATGAAATTTACATCAACATCATGAAAAAGGCATGAAATTTACATTAACGTCATGGAAAAGGCATGAACTGTACATCAGCATCGTGGAAAAGGCATGAAATTTACATCAACGTATTGAAAAAGCCATGAAATTTAAATCGACATAAAGAAAAAAGGCATGAAATTTACATCTACATCAAGGGAAAAGGCATGGAATTTACATCCACATGATGGAAGAGGCATGAAATTGACATCAACATCATGGAAACGGCGTGTTTTTTACATCGACATCATGGAAAAGACATGAAATTTACATCAACATCATGGCAAAGGCATGAAATTTACATCAACGTCACGGAAAAGGCATGAAATTTACATCAACATCATGGAAAAAGCGTGAAATTTACATCAACATCATGGAAAAGGCATGAAATTTACAACATAGTCATGGAATATTTGCCATTTCATTGATTCACAAAATAAAAATGTGGGTTTAAATTCTTCATTTGTCACGTATTTCCTCAGACAATTTCCCCTACTAGGTGTTTTTGACCAGTAATCATGTCGCCTCTGTGGCAGATAATGTATCTGAAAATCACTATTTAGTTCATGACATAAAATCTGAATGGTTCCCAACTCTAATAGGCATGGACAAAATTTTGAAGGCGAGAAAAAGTCACGGAATAGGCAATATGAAATCCAGTAGACACCCTGTACTAGGATATTGAGTTGAATTGAAGCTGCAACATCAACACACATAACTTTAAGCACCAATACCAGCCCAATGCATTTTCAAATAAAGCATTTTCATGTAATCATTAAAAAATGGAAAAAATTAAGGGTTCAAATCTGGATAAAATCTGGAAAATCATGCGCTGTCTTTAGCTGCATGTGCATGTATGTTGTTAATCAGTCATCTTATCCCATCTTTCCAAAGAGAGTATACAATGGAACTAAGGTAATGCTCTCTATGGCAGCGCTACCCAGAGATTTTTTTTTTAAAAAAATTGAACCCTCGATGGGAACGCCCCCTGGACGTGCCCTCTCTCAAAACTTCGTGGCATATTAGAAATTAGGCCTTTGCCATTTACCCTTAATTGATTCTGATGAACCAGGCTGCATGCCCAGTTCGCGTCCTTAGCTTCTAGGTTAATTTCCTCCAACATTATACCATTGTTGGGTTTGGGTTTTTAATTATATCCTAGTTGAATATGCGCATTTACTTTAAAATGGATGTGGGCGCAGTGTAATTGCCCTTGAATGAACACGAATTTCATGCTTGTTTTCCCTTATCATACTGCACAACGTGAGCGGCAATGCTCTGATCATGCACTATATTATACTACCGCTTTATTAGGTCAAAAACAATATTCGAATGGCATTTTAAGCGTAATTGACAACGTTAATTTAAGCTAATCAAAAGTCGAACCCTTGACCTAGAGAGGTAGGAATTTGAGGATAATGCCCTCCGTGGACGCTTGCTTACTTAACCGATCTATGGCATTAGACGGTTATGTATTGCGTTGGAAACTTCTGAATGCAATTGCATTTTACGTTTTATTATTTTTGTTGAAAATAAAACGTTTTTGCGATCACGCCATCCTTATCGCCATGTTGTAATTCGGGGTAAACGAGAGTTTGCGAGGCAATAAATCTGATTAAACTTTATTTTTGGTAAATACGAAGAATCGCACGACCTTAATTGTTTGTAATGTTTGTGATGGCTCGAGCTGATAACAGTAACGTCACGGAATATGAATGCTACTGTATAAAAATATTGAACAAGCTTGATTTTGCAGCACGCGTTCGTTGCCTTCTGCATAATTCATATGCTGTCAGAGTCGGTTAACCTTATCAAGCTTGTTAGTTTAAGAAGCTGCTCTGGAGAAATTAAGTATTTCGGGTCAAAGGTCACATGCTGCTGAATAATTTCCGATTTCATCAAGCTGTTGAAGCGGAAAATGGCGCCTGGAGATGTGCTTTTGCTGCACATTGGTGAAGACAACTCACTTTACGATTCCAGCACCACCTGTTAGGAATTTTGCACAACTGGTTCCAAAATGGGATTTTGTAAAAAAAATTTTGACAGTATACCATGGCAGGCGATCATTATGCATTTACTGGACTAAGATCATGTTCTAAAACGCCTCATATTGATATAAACACACCACATTCATGTCTTTTCAAAGATGCTTTGAAGACATACATGTAACATGTATCTGAAATAAACAGGTACATGTAAATTAGATGTTAATCTTCAATTTTTTAATGTATGGTTATATTTCACTAAAGATATCCCATGAAATAATGATGCCCCACCTGCTGTTTACAATAAAATCGTACGATTTTGTCAAGATATTTTGAACCTTTATGCCCCAAAATGCTTCATCCAACGACGTCAGCTGACCATCTGTTTTAGTTTTACTCAAAGCGCAATATTTTTTTAAAGTACTGGATGCGGCAGAATTCATTAGACAATTTATATTTGCCAAAAGAGCGAAAACATCCACTGATGTCTACAGGGGTTCGTAGCATTTTCCACATATGCCACACTTTTTAAAAGCGATACAAATCAGTTAGTTTGGTAACTTCGGATGCAGGGTTGGTCAGAATCAATTGCTAGTTTGCCACCACCTGGAAAAACCTGGAAAGTCAGGGAATTTGGGTAATCAGGAAAAATCTGGGTCATTTAGTTTTCCTGGTATGCAAGATTTTAATTTCAAACTGTCCGTAAAAGTAGGTTTGGACTTATACATAAACATTCTGTAGGTACTTTAATTATAACAAGAATGAATGTCAAAATCAGTTAACCCTAATCTTTCTTACAATTTCTATTTTCTGAATTTTGAACCTTCTATGGAAAAACCAAATTCCAAATATTCTAGAGAAAAATTTAGTACAATATAATTTTTAATGAAGTTAAGATTTTTAATAACGTCACTCGATTAAGATTGAAAGTATTGATATAATTAATCTCAATCATGATTTGCTTAAGCACTGTAGTTAGAAACCGAGTTATTAAAAATGCAGTGTTCTCAATCTTCTTTGGACGTAGTAAATTTGTAATAAAACAAAATGTCAAAACAAAATTAGTTTTCTATTAGTGTCAATTCCAGCAATCTTGGCTAAATGAAGTCTTTGAAATACTTTTATTCAATTTTTTTCAATGGAAAATTCAAAGATGTCATGGAAAACCTGGAATGTCGGGGAATTTCAATTAAAACGTCGTGGAAGCCCTGAATTAGACGATTTTAACTTAAAAATGAATCCTTGGTGTCCATTAGACGATTTATTGTCTTTAAACGATGGTTGAACACTTTATTTTCGCCTTGCAAATCATCTAATAACTTTCTAATTAATTTTTCCCTACTTGAGTCGATGTTAATTTTTCCAAAAAATAGGGCTCATAACACATACAGTATGCACTAACTTCACGCCATGTAAATCGTCCAATTGTTCTGAATCACCCTGTATCAGCATTAGTGCATGCGTTTATTTATGATATAAATAAGGTCTTATGATAAGTATGGGAGAAAACCATTAACTTTTGCCCAGCTATCGTTTCGCATCTAGAATTTATGATATTTTTATTACATTTTTATTATAGGTAGCGAGCATTACCGTATCTACTGAAAACGTTTACGAGCTTTGAACTTTCTTCACTCTGATCATGTTCCATTTTCTCCGCTTGTGATACGAGCCGAGAAAAATTGCAAAATCTTACGAAGTATTTTACTTAAACTTTTACACGCTTCCTGAAACTGCTTTATGGCCATTCACATTGAACCAAAATGCATTAAAACGTCACAAGTCGTGCGCAGCGTGAAATATGAGTTTTTAATATCAATTCTTCTGCCTGATGCTCATGTTCTCAAGTGAAATGAAATTTTCGCTCTTTTTCAGGTGGCTGATTCGTGATTTGGATAACCCAGTTATATGGCCCGGTGATCGAACGCTGAAGGATATCATAAAGTGAAAAAATGACAGTGATGAATAAAGGTAAAAAGTGCTATATGGAGGAATATGTTGGTACTTCTATATCTAAGTAATTGTTCATCAACCTTACCGAAATAGTTTTTTAAGATTGTAATAACTTTTACAGACACGTTAATAGCCCCACGATGAAAAACGAAATATTAAATAAGGGTGCAATCATAAATTGTTATGTACCGGTATTATAAATTATTAATGGCTAATGGTAAATGGTCTCCACCCTGTACATGTGCAGTGAAAACATTAACCTGCTGTTTTGCAACGGAAACATGAATTGTTGCCTTGAATAGAAGTAAGTGCAGTTTAATTTATAAAATAATCGCTTCATTAAATGAATAATGTGGATTTTTTTAGAAAAAAATCTCCTTTCACTGATTTTAAATTGCATTTAAAATACACTAAGTGCGATTTAGTACACTGTAATGGACGACTTTACATGTAAAAATTTGTTTTCCGTTTGAAGGAATATACATGTATACAGTTATGGATGTACATGAACAGCAGTTTCCTTTGAACATTTTTGAAAGATAATTACAGAAAATTAATGGACATACTTCAGGGTGGGTCAATGAAACGGGAATATTTAAATGTTAAAATAATAACTCAAAACTTGCAAATAATTATTTTTAACTACACCACATTGAAGAACATTTCAGATTAAATGCCATTTACAAATTACATTTTAACTAGGGTCGGGAATCTAAATTTCATTTATATGAGTTGCAAAAGATAATGGAAACACTTGTTACAGATATCAGTGTATTAATTTGCTGTTGTTTGAACAGTAACACATATACATGTACAACCTCAATCCTTCTTCACTCGCACAAGTTTATAACATTTTCCGATTGAATTATACCATGCATAAATAATTACACTGTAAAAACAGTCATATTTCAAGACGAATTTTGTGTCTGAAAAATGCAGTGTACACACTGTATTTTCAGTTACGACACGTACATTACATGTATATCTACAGTAGAACCTCCAAAGGTGACCACCTCCCTATGTTAACTTTATTTTAATTAACCGGTCAGTCACCACATTAACTCAATGGAAGATGACCTCTACCTTTTTACCACCTGCATCTTTGAATGTTGTATGTTGACCACTTGGGTTAGGACACTCAATAGCAATTTACTCTGTATGTTGACCAGAATTGTCTCAACATTTAAAGTCATGGAGGATCAAATTCCAGTACTATTGTACAATAGGTGCATTAGCAATACTGATACTATATAATGAACATTTTAATAAAATTATCGATGAATGATTCACGAATAATGAATTGTTACTGTAAAATGTAAGTGCATGCAACCTACATGTATATACGCTATGATGCAGTACAAACAGTTCACGGAATTAAAATCCTGAATCAGTACAAGCCTCGTTCCATATGTTGACCAGTTTGCGACAGTCCCTTGGGTGGTCAACTTACAGAGGTTCTACTGTACATGTATAGCATACACGCACGTTCTATTATTCTGCTGATTTCTTGCAATGTGTGAATAAAGTCATGTTACTCAACTCATACCTACTCAACTCTACCGGTGCACAGCAATTTAAGACACCCATGAGTGGTTGTTATACATTAGAATGGTTTCACAGTGTTCGGGAACTGTTCAACTGGTACCATGCAAATAAAAATCGGATGTTCTATCTGCCTATTAATACAAGTACATGCTGCGCAAGTTGTAGCCATTTCATGTCTCAACCATTTCCGCATACTCAATGCATGCTCTCATGAATTGTTTTCAAAAATCCAACAAAGTTGCACATCAACTTCTGTCTCGGCCCACTCATGTACATGTACATTTATAACTCGCTCGGCATGAACTAGTTCGATGCGTGCATTGTTACCATTGCGTTTCTGTAACCGATTGTGGGCGAACAACGCTTTTAAATGTGCAGCTCAACCTTGAATCCCATTATGAAGATTATATTCTGATAATGAAAAATTGTGGGCGGTTATTTGTGAGCCTTTAGGTCGTGATAAGCATTGTTTCCGCAAAGGATAAGCCATATTTCAATGCTTATAGACGAAATAACGCTCTTTAGATGACCAAAGAATTCCAAAAAAAATATGCCTGTTAATATGAAGTTGCTAAATTTAATTTCATCCAAAGTGAATTAGAACTATACTTAACTCATGCATGTAAGCTAATTGGCTGCTGATAAGGGTTGGAAATATTCCGTTTTTCTTGACTATTTGAGTAATCATATAATTGTCCATTTTTTGATTGTGGAACTTAAATTTGGAAGATCATCTTGTTGCGCTAATAGCCATTTGTAAAAGCAAGGGAATCTTTCGATTCAATTTTCTGCACTTTATGACCACCTCAAGGTGATTCGAAGTGAAATCTAATCCATTTTGAGAGATGAAAGAGTGATGCATAAAATAGACAATAAAACGAAGAAATAAATTAAAAATAACCGTCCTCCAAAATGCATTTAATATTCGCTTTTATATTAGTATATTTCTGCATTAAAGAAATAAAAAAGTAGAAAAATTGGGATGGAAATATATCATAAAAACCTAAACATTCTGAGACACAGATGTAATTTTAAATTCACATCTGAAACAGAAAGCGTTCTGCCCCTAAATGCACGCAACCATACATAACGTTGCCTGCCTTGTGTGTTTGCCGCCTTTCAGGGGCAGGCTGATAATCATAACTTTTTATTTTATTTGGGTAACGACACAACTCGGAATATACAAAAATGACCATACAATTGTGAATTACGCGTCTGAAAGGAAAATTATCAGTCGGTGTACACCGATTTTTAAAAACAATTCACTAGTATTCATTTGGCATTTAATATGCTTGTTTATTAAATTCAATAATTTTTTTCTGATAATTCAATGAATGTTTTCCCTGCATTGGGTAAAAAAAGGCATCGTATAAGCGGTTTTGGGGTAAAAAGAACTTCTGCAAAGCAATTTTGCGCAAAATGGATTTTTGGATAAGGGGTTTTTGTAAAGGCTTTATAATGAACGATTTTGGATAAAAAGGACTTTCTGATAAGTGGTGTTTTGGTAGCAGGAACTTTCTAAAACAATAAAACCTCCAAAGATGACCACCTCCCCATGCTGACTACGTTTTAACTGATCGGACGGCCACCACATTAACGCAATGGAAGGTGGCCTCTACATGTTGACCACCTGCACCTCTGTGTGACCACTTGGACTATAACACACAATAGTACTTTACTCTCTCTATGTTGACCAGCACGGTCTCAACATGTGAAGTCATGGATGATCAAATTTATTGGCTGCTTGCAAAACTTATATTGCACACCCCTGAACAGTAACGGTCTCCATAGAAGTACAAGAGTTAATTCAGTACCACTAGGGTGCTGTACGTGTAATTGCTGGATAAATGTGCAGCACATGAGCAACACAGGTACTGTATTATGAATATTTTAATACGATTATTCACGAATGATGAATGAACACTGTAAAATGTAAGTGTATGCCATGCAGTTCTCCTAATTAAAATCCTGTGTCAGTACAAACCTCGTTCCATATGTTGACCACCTCCTCATGTTGACCAGTTTTTGACTCTCCCTTAGGTGGTCAACTTACAGAGGTTCTACTGTAAGTGTTTTTGGGCAATAGAGTTTCTGATGAGCAAGTTTGGGTAAAAAGGACTTTCTGACAAGTCGTTTTTTGGGTAAAAGGACTTTACGACAGGCAGTTTTGGGTTATAAGGACTATCTAGTACACTTGAGTCAAAAAATTGATTCACCTGCATGAATCGAGTAAAAATGTGCTTTTCTCAGAAACAAAATGCCCGATTTAAAATCGGGAAAATGTGTTTTGTAGACAATTCGCCTAGTGAGAAGAGTATTTCTGAGTTTCTCTGGAGAATAGTGTACAACTTGTGCGGCTACTTCTTGTGTAGTGGTCATTTTATCAAGAAACCATTAATTAACAATACATCTGGATGTGTGTTCATTAAGCTCTGATAATCAAATTGCATTCAGAAGCACTTTTCTAGCCACACGGGTACAAGAATGCATGTCATAAATAATGCAAATTTGGGTTGCTCTAAATTAGACATTTTGCGCCTCAAATATGGATAAGGAATTTTATGCAATTAGGCGAATTATAAAAAGGAATAAATTGTCTACAAAACGCATTTTTCCGATTTTAAATCGGATATTTGGTTTCTGAGAAAAACACATTTTTACTCGATTCATGCAGGTGAGTCGATTTTTTTTCACTCAGGTTTTTTTACACTGCTTAACGGTTTTGGGACTATTATTTTTCACATCAACTTTAAAAACGTTTTGATGTTACCGAGTGCGAAGGTTTCTAAGCTCAAACCATAGGAGGTTGTTTGCAGAAAAGACAGTGGAACTGCCCACGCAACCTAGATGACTGTCTTCAGAACATGTCTCTAAAAGGCTTCGATGTAGTCCACGTTCACGCACAAGGTGCTACTTGTTGTCTGCTCTTGTATCGTCATTTTGTCGAAGTGATCGAAATTGATGTTTTAGAATATTCCGGAAGCTCTTGCCCTATTTCTGCTTTGTGAGGAGGTGGCTCATTCAGCCCATCTTGTTTCATTTCATCCCCATCACGCTAAATGTGGGCTAATGCCATGGAGTGAACTTCGCTTTTACAATTGAATCAATAGTGCGAACACGCCTTTGATTTGGGCTTGCAGTTGCCGCTAAGTTCACGGGATGACATTCACATTTTGGTGCTGGAAATTGAGGCTCATTGTTCTTCCTTGGTGAAATACATACCTCATGCTTCAATGATTCAGACGTTCTAGTCCTCTGTTTGATTAGTTCAAGTTTGCAACACAAAGGACACTAATTGTACCCATTGTATCAGGTTTTAACAGAAATGTTGTGAACACTGGCCTTAGCGCAGTTTGTTTAAAAACTCTGCCTATGGGAAGGATTTTATGAGTAGCAACTGCGATGTTTTTTGTTGCACTTGCTTCAGGTTTTGCTGTTGATAAGCGAACGTGTGTAAACTTCTTGTATAAAAAGCCCCAATTCGTGTTTTTTCTTGAAGCTTTATGTGGGACACAACAGCGAAGTCACGATTGCAGTTTTGCAAATTCTGCAAAATTCTGGTTGTGGTGCTCATTGGTGCATTGCAATTTATTACCTCATCATCGTGTATGGTTGTTGCTAATCTGGATAACATTCGCAATACCCGTTTTGCGTGCCTCATTTGAGCAACCAAAAACCTGATCCCGAAAGTGGGTTTGATGGATGCAGATTATGCCAAAAAGTGCAGCAGGTCTAGGTCATGTGAGGACGACAATCCTCAATTTATTCAACTGCCCATCCGGACCTGGTCTGACGTGTGGGATGGGAAATAGCTCAAAAATGCGTGCAATGGCATTGCGTGTGCTGAATGTTCTTATTTGGAAATTGTGATATAGCCTTGTGATTTACCTCTAAATATGGTAGTCATGACATTAGTTTTGACTTGACGGTCAAGCTAGTGGGATAATGAGATTATGAGACAATGTACAAAAGTTGTTTTGGCTTGTCGAGGTCATTTAAATGTTGAACTTGAATCTCGAGTATGATTGGCTCTACTTAAATGGTATAGCAAAAGCGGAAATTGACATAGGTGGCGCTGGACTAGAAACGTGCTTCAAAAGATCTGTTCTACAAAGGTATGGAGTTGTGCTTTTAGAGATACTATACAAGTGTTTGTGTCCCTCAACAAAAAAGTCTACACTTCTGTGTAATTGCTACCTTACAGTTAGTTACAAGTAAATTCAATCGAAGTTGTTCTATATTACCGTATTGTTGTAACAAAATACTATAAGCCATATTGTTTAGTTCATACATTAGTAACCTGGGCACTAATACTTGTACACGTTTGAGTAATAGGGGTTCAATAGGGTCCAGTATGAAAATAGAATAGAATCTGTGATATGAAGTACATGTTCATTTATGGTTGGTTTATACTCACAAAATTTAAATGTAAAAAAACTGCACATCTAACATGATAATATTGATTCTGGTAATTTGAAATGCATTTAGGGTGGTATTGGACCTTGGGCCGGGATCTGTACTGTATATTAATTTTTTTCAGAGGTTATACAGGTATTTCAAAATACATAAAAATATAACCTACTACTGTATATGCTTATTGGCCCGGTAGATCAAAATATTTACAATGTCTTTCATTTTTCTATAAATGTGCGCGTTTTAATTAATTCTGATTCTTTTACGCTTTCCAGGATATGTAACGATCTTCCGATTTCACAGTCCAGGAAGGACAGGATGGGACCCCTGGCGGCCGAAACTGAAACGCATTTGCCAAACGAATAGCAAATATCAACAGAATTTGGAGTCATTGGAACCTGAAGCATGTACTGTTGAATAACTGATAAGTTATATTTTTGATGCTTTTTATTTGTTTACTCATCACTTAATTCTAAAAACGTAACATTGAACACACGTTCATAACCCATTAAACTGGATTGCAAATACTATAAACATCTTGTATTTCAAAGTTATGAAATGTTCATTTGATCGAGGAGTGTAGAATATTGAAAATGGAATGTCGTTTTATTTATAGTGTGCACTGATGAACGTCATTGACATTATTTTTGTAATACATTCAAAAGTGTAGTCATGGATACTAACAAGTCACTTAAGTGTAACATCAAGCTGACAGCATGTGTTATTGGTAGCTAAAATCACTTGATAGTGTGACCAATGAGTGGCATCCCTTTATTCGATGGCATGGAAATGCTTGTCAAGTGCCTTCTTTCTTCTTGGCATGTTCATCCTCACGTATCTGACTCCAGAACATTGTTAGTGTTTGGCCTTGTCATTGGCCTACTGCAACAATTTGCCAGAAAAACGAGAACTTGCCGTTTTCTAAGCATGGTTTATTTGGGCCAGCTCGGTTATTCGTGATGAAGAATATTTTTAAGTGCTATCATACTTTTTTCATGTTGCTTGTTTTTTATTGATGTTTTATGACGCCTGAGACTAGATCGAGTTATGTTCTTCGCGTGAAACAAGGACAGTTTTCAAATTTAAACAATATAATAGCAGAAAAAACTATAAGTTCATGTCTAACTGGCATTTCCCGTCACGTTCTCAAAATAATAGGCTGGGAAAATATCATGGATTTTCGTTCTTGGCATGTGGATGTATGAGACCATGTACCAAACCGCAATTTCGTACGTGTAATTAGGAAGCCAGTGGTCAGGTTTTGAAGTGGTATAAAATATTCATAATTAATGTAGGGTAACACACTCCGAGTTTTAATACGTATTTGCTAAAACTCCTAATTAAATAACGCTGTTGTGGAATTAGGAAGCCGCCATTTTGTTTGGTAAAGTCGATACAGTTCATCTTCGAATTTCACATAAGCGTCTGATTCCCAGTACTTGTTCAATCAACGTTTGCTTTCATTGTCTTAGGTAAGAAAGTTTCCGATAATCAGCAATTAACTAATTGAACTCTCCTGACATAGCGTGAAAGGTGTTATCGCCTAAATTACCAATACGGAAATAGCAATTATAACAAGGAAGAAAGTCTGCTCATGTTTGTGCCAATTTAGAATTGACATGTTAAAATCTGCAATTTGCATATCAATTAGGGGCATGACAAGAGGCAGGCTTTGGCTGGAAGTGATACAAATAACACTATCAAGCTGTTTTTATTTTTATCTCATGTGAGAAGTAGGCTTAATAAGGGTATTGTTAATCCATTTATGTTTTTAAAAAAGTTAGGAAATGAGAATGTAATTACATAAGATCGAGCCAGTTCACGCTCCAGTGATACTCGAACATGTATTTACTTCTTGATCAACACATCTCAACAATCGCATTGTGATTGTAATGACAAGTGCGAAAAAGTGCATCTGCATTTTTACAGCGTTAAGTAGGTTACTTATTGCTTATAAGTTATAACCGATATACAATCAATCTATGCAGGTGTTCTGTCTCCCACGCACTATTTGAAACGAGTTATGCATACCTCATATGCCGAAATCGTTTTTGTGCTATTTATTATTTGCTGATCAATAAGGAAATTGTCGATTTAATAGCAAGTTAGACAGTGATATTTGTTTCACTGTAAAAATTATATTGTACTTAACCTGTACCTGTAAATGTACAGAAAGGTACAGTGGTAGAGAAATTAGTTCATTCCTTAGAGTTGGCCAATAACAGGAGATTTCTGAGAAATGCAAGAAACAACATTAGTGGGTAGAAATAAATTTACAGCAAAGGGAGAATTCCATTTCTGATATTTAGATATTAAGAAAATGAAATTTTTTGACAAATGATAACAATATACGATTTTTTCTAAAGGCCTTTTTTTACAAAAAAAAAAGGACCATACTCGTTAACAATGCAAAGTATGACGAAATAGTGCAGTTAAAACACATTGCTGTTTAGAGTTGTAAACATCATGTATCGTACTAGAGATGAGTCCATTCCAAATCTATATTTGCATGTATAGCCAAATTCATTTTCCTTGACATTTCTTTAAAATGTTTATTTGAATTTGGAATAATGTTCAATAAAAGGTGATGAATGAATGCGAACAATTTTAAAATATCTAATAAATACGTCATTGTTCCAGATTTCAATAAAATGTTAACAAATTTCGTGAATATGCCTCGTATTTTTCTTAAGCAAATATTTTTATCATTTCGTGAATATATTATTTCAGATTAGTTATTTGATGCATTTTGTTGGCCAACGATGCTTTTCTTCTCCATTATTCAATCAATATATGTAAATATTACCTATTCAAAATGTTTAGCAATCCCTAAATTTCGAACTTAAATGTCTGAGGAAATTCAACAATGAAAGGTGTGTTACGACATACATGTATCCTGAACTCGCTTTATTCAGTTCCCAACTTCGGCATTCATTAAATTACGCAATTAAACTTTTGATAGTCCTTCAGTTCACTTAAACTTGTCCCATATTCAAGCCCAAATCGTGTGAAATTTCCGTGTCACCGCCACCAACTCCCAATGCTTATAAGGAACCAAAGTCGTGACGTTTCTGAACTGCTACATTGCAACTCGATTCATTTGAGGTTATTAGATTTCACATCAGATCTGAAGGCGTATTTGTAAACAACAACAGCTCACATTTAGACCACTGGACTCTTCTCACAATGTCAGTTTGACAAACATGACCTTGCCTCGTATTCATAAAGTAAATATTCCATGTTAAAAACGGCACATGTGCAATAAGTCCTCTGCATTTGTCTTCTTAATGGTACCATGCTGTATTTCGGAATATGCCCTGCTGATGCTCTACAGTAACATACTGTAGAAAGTTTGAGTAAAAGGTCTACTTCTACTGGCTCGTAGATTGGCAGTGGTTGTCTGTGGTTAGGATAGGTTAAAAAAGAACAAAAAAAAGATGGAAAAATTATGACAGCTAGAACATGTGGCATTTTTATCTGCTAGACAGGTAGGGTTGAAATATACAGTGTGGCTCAAAGAAACGGAAATATTTAAAAACTTAAAATCTTTGTACAATTATTTGTTGATGATATGATGTTAAAGGATATTAAATGCCATTTACAAATTACCTAATATTCTACAAATTACTTCATAACTTTAACTTACAGACGAATGAGGGAAATGTGTTGCCAGGGCTATCCTACTTGTGCGCCTGATTGGATGACGTCATTTCGCTGAGTTACTGACGTCATTTAATTAAAATGGAGCACTGGATTGGGTGGTGAACAACGTGCTCATGTTTGAGCGCAGTCACCATCTTTTAAATAAGATTTTGCCGCAAAAATACGTTGTTCACCCAACGAATCGAATTCCCCATTGAATTTAATGGGTGTTTCGATTCGATCTTTTGAATGCCAGATATAAATCAAATTTCGATCCCAATCGCAGTTAAAAGGTAAATTTGATGCAGTTAAAAATAACTACTTTTTATTTTACCTTTTTAAAATTTCCCATTTCTCTACGAATTTTACAAATTACTGTGCATATACTGTACTTGCGTGCAAAAAAAAATCGACTCATCTGCAAGAATCGAATAAAATTGTGTTTTTCTCAGAAACCAAAAGTAGCATTTAAAATCGGAAAAATGTGTTTTGTAGACAATTTATTCCTCGTTATAATTCGCCTAGTGTGAAAAGGATTTCTGTTGAGTTTCTCTGGAGAATAGTGTACAACTTGTGCGGCTACTTCTGGTGTAGTGATCATTTTATCGAGAAACCATTAATTAACAATATGTCTGGATGTGTGTTCAT
>JAQGAF010003978.1:0-15646 GCA_034687865.1 Kryphioiulus occultus
ACGCGCGTTTTCTTTTTCACATCCTAACCATAGTTGTGGATGTATCGCGATAGGTTTTTGGTGTAAACAGGGTATAACGGTTATGGTGCGGTTACTATGACGTTTACAGTGCAGCAGTTACCATGACGGTTATTGTGACGGACACAGCGTGGTTAACGTGATTGTTGCAGTGCGATTTGACTTAATGACTTCAGTTGACTTTATTGTGACTTCAGTTGACTTTATTTATTGTGACTTCAGTTGACTTTATTTATTGGGACTTCAGTTGACTTTATTTATTGGGACTTCCGTTGACTTTATTCATCGGGACTTCAGTCAGTTGACTTTATTAGGACTTCAGTGGTAATTCAGTGGGACTTCAGCTGACTTCAGTGGGACTTCAACCAGCTTACCTGCCTTCACAAGTTGCCAACCTCTCGTAGCAAACAGTAGCACGACTACCGGGGACGTATTTCAGTGTTCACTTTTCAGCACTCGTGTTAGGTTTTGAAACTGCCTTAATGAAAAAAGCACCGCCTCTGACACAGGAAAATAACATGCAATAACTTTCTTTAATTTGAAATTTAATTCCCTGTCTTGCTTGAGCCGAAAGTAAACAACTGTCCCGTAGATGAATGGAGCCGTCGTGGAACCTGGTGATGCGCAAAGATGGCGCCAGCAGCTTGTTTAGACTGCGAGATTCAGGGCAACATGTATGACCCAGTAAACAAAAATGGAGGGAGGACAGTATTCTTGGAAAGGTAACGTTGGTCTGTTTGTCCATGAATCGGACCTACGGACCTGTTTACTCCGATGGCGATTGCTATCCCTAGATACCGATGTCTGAAGATGCTGATTTTGATAGGGTCAGATTACTTTAAACTGACGTGCCACGAGGTTAGTTAGCTTGGTAGAATTACCATTTACAGGGGTTCTAACCGTCAGGGATTTACATCAGGGTCGTGGAAAAGTCATGAGATTTACATCAGGGTCGTGGAAAAGTCATGAAATTTACATTGGGGTCATGGAATTTTTGGCTTTTCATTGATTCACAAAATAAAAATTTGGGTTTTTGACCAATACATGAATGTCGCCACAGTGGTAGATAACGTTTCTGAAAATCGCTATTGCGTCTTGACATAAACCTTGAACGAGCCCTCATTCCAATAGCCATGGAAAACTTTTTGAAGTCATGAAAAAACAAGGAAAAAATCATGGAATTTGCAATACCAAATTTTGGTAGACACCCTTTTCCCTGACTTCCCCCGTCTTAATGGACAAAATGTCAACATTTCCCTGAAATTTTGTCCATCAAGGCGGGGGAAGTCAGGATAAACGTTCAAGAAATTTTGAAATTCAATTATATGACTTTATGGATATGGAATGCTCTCAACAGACCTAAACAAAGTCTTTTCTAAAGCACCTTTGATCCAATGACTGCACTAGATATGTATAACTTGGTTTATCCATCTTTGGCTGAACAAACTTTACTGCTACATGTACTGAACATGTAGGGTAGATGTCCTGTATATGTATATGTACATGTATATGGCGTGCTGTATATGTATATGTACATGTATATGGCGTGCTGTATATGTATATGTACATGTATATGGCATACTGTATATACAACCTTGGCCAAAAGTATGGAGAACTCCATAAAATTCGCCTTTTTGGCATTATATCTGCAAAAATGTTCTTCTTGCTCGTGAGAGAAATCAAAAATCTCTACATCAAAAAGCTGCCAACTTGGAAGCAGAAGCAGTTGACCAAGAAGTGTTGTGGTTTCACAGAAAATACAAAAATATAGTTGATTGTAGTGTTGCAAATATAGTTAATTCTACTTCCATTTGACAATTTATTTCACAAGTCAGGAGAATTAATCAGATTTGGTCAGGGAAAGTCAATGAAATTGAGTTGAAAATTTTCATATGAACCCTGATTTACCAGCATTGGTACCATTGGGTTCCAATTACAAACCACCCAACTTGAAACATGGTATTCAATCCAGCTGCAAGATGTTACTCTGCCCTGTTTTTCAATTTTCTCATTACCTTCTCAATTACTCTGTGACTGCATTACCATTGCCATCTGTTTGCCCCTTTTACCGATACCATCTGCTTTATCGTTTTACCCCATTTTTCGAACTGCCCTATCGTCGTAGTGATAAGCTTCCATAAAACCGTCCCATTTGTTTTTGTCGTGTTTGGAAACGTTGCCATCACCATTTCTTGTGCACAGTTCCTCATCGTTCTTATTACCATGCCGGTACTTACTGTATTTCTCAAAAGTGTACAAACAGAGTAGCAAACGAGTCCTAAAAACCCTAAATAATGTATAGGAGAACCCTAAATAATGTATAGGAGAACCCTAAATAATGTATAGGAGAACCCTAAATAATGTATAAGAGATTGAAACAAAGAAAAAGCATGTTCTTGAGATAGAAAGCAGGTTGGGATTCATTTTAAGTTCAGCAGGGCTGGGTGAGTGGATACAAAAGAGGAATTTGGATACATTTTGATATGTTGTATATAAATTGATACAAATAATTTATGTGTGTTATGGAAGTGATCTTTCTGTCAGTTGGTTTCATAAACATGAGCCACACTGCATGGTGTCAGGTGTCAGTAATCAAATTTCACATGATAATGTTCAAAACAAGTAGTGAGTAGGTAACAAAAAAGATTTAACAATTACTCTATAGGTAACATGATTTTTTTGTATCATTACATAGTGAGATGGTTCGTAAAGAGTGGATACATTCGTCTTTAGTGGATGCATTTAAGATACAAATCAGTTTTGGTTGATACATTTATGATACATGTACAAATCAGTTTTGGTTGATACATTTATGATAAATGTACAAATCAGTTTTGGTTGATACATTTAGGATACAAATCAGTTTTTGGTGGATACATGTTTGGATACAATTTTGCTTAGACCCATGCACTCCCAGCCCTGGTTCAGTGTAGAAGTTGCCCTGCTTAAAAAATTATCATAAAATTCTTGGTTCTTTTTTATCATTCGATATTGTATTATAACATATAAATGAACATAGAATAATGTACTGCATTCTAAAAAGCATACGAAGTGACTTCCGTTTAAAAAATACTTATATAAATTACAAAACTTGGAATATATTTGCCACGCGCTTTCTACATGTAAATCAATCATAACAAGTATTTATTTTTAGAAATTGTGTTTAGAATCAATCATTTTTGCTTATAATATGTACATGTATGTTACTTTTGGGTAACATGGAATGTCGTATAAGAGGTTTTTGGGTAATGAAGAGAAAGTTTGGGGTAATGGGGTCTGACCAATCGTGTTAGTACATGGCATGTTAATTCTTCCCATTTTCGTCACCATCTTCCAATTATTATTAGTGTCTTAATTACCATTCCACATTGGTTTTTCCCAAAGTTACAATGTCAAGCTATGTCCAGAATCAGCAAAACCATAGCGTTATGGCAGAACAGATGCCCCGTTTCTCCAGCTGCACCATAGATGGCGCTGCGGTTTCGCAAAAAATCATCTGACTCGCTTTGCATCATGCTTCCAACCCAGATTGAGGCAATTCGCATCTTCGATTCGCCATGCGTGTCAAGTACTCCGTGAACTTGAACGCTTTTTCACCAAGTATTTTTTTCGGCCACGGTCTTGGTCCATTAATATTTCTCCCTAAGTGCCAGAATAAATTAATTGCCATTCAGCCTTAATTAATGTTGTGATATTAGGCGCGATAGCTCGCGAGGCGACGTTGAAGCACTTAATGTGCCATGTAGAACACGAAAGGTCGTGGTAAGGTCAGCCATTAATCGGATGATTTTCCCGACCCCCATACCCAATTAGAGTAACAAACAAGATGACCTCCCCTTCGACGTGACGTCAATAACTAAGTAGTACTGGTGCTGGAGGTTCTGTTTGGCGCCCGCCAATGCGATTTCCAATCACGATGACGTCACGAGCCGACCTCTGACCCCCGACTTTTGGTCAAGCGAAAATACTCTTGAAAATACTACTCTTGAAGAAAGATGGCCACGCTATATACAGAACTGAAAGTGATTTGTTTCAGAGAATTTCCTCTTGAAAGCTCTCGACCATGATTTACTCCTCGTGTTTTATTGACGCACGTTTCCGCAGAAAAGGTGCAAATAAGGTAATTGTTTATGAAAACGCATCTGTATTACTTTAAAACCATATTGTTGCGAAAAGAACTGAGTGAAAAATGATGTTGCTGCAAACGATTATTTCAATAACAGACGTTTTTTTGTGTGGTGTTTTATTTAGCAACCAAACGTCTGCACTATTCTCGGAAAGGATTCTTGTTGTTTTCTCAAACAGCTATTCTTCTTTGGTCTTCTCTGCCATGATAAATCTTCAGGCTTATCTGCAACGACTCTTGTGGTGTCTTCTTTGCAACGGTTCTCCATACTTTCAATGTTCTCCTCCACGATACTTGTTCAATCTTTAATTCAACTTCTATTACTTTTGTCTTCTCTGCAAGGAATCTTATTAACTTATATGTATAATAATATGCAACGATACTCTTTCATTCTTTTCAACGAACCTTGTGTATCTTTTCTTCAACGATTCTTCCTCAGTGTTCAATCCAACGGTTCTCCTTCAGGTCATCTCTGCAACGATTCTTCTTCAGTTTTATTTTTTGCAACATTACTTATTTAGTCTAATCAGCAATGATTATTGTCTTCTTTTCAGCGATTCTTCTTTTTTAGTCTTGTCTTCAACGATTCCTCTTAAGTCTTCTCTTCGATGATTCTTCTTCAGCCTTTAATTCGACTTCTATTATTTTAATCTTCTCTGCAAGGAATCTTGTTGACTTCTATGCAACGATACTCTTTCATTCTCTTGAACGAATCTTGCGTATTGTTTCTTCAGTCTTTTCTTCAACGATTCTTCTTCTTCTTCAGTCTTTTCTTCCAACGATTCTTCTTCTTCAGTCTTTTCTTCCAACGATTCTTCTTCTTCTTCTTCTTCAGTCTTTTCTTCCAACGATTCTTCTTCTTCTTCTTCAGTCTTTTCTTCCAACGATTCTTGTCCACTCTTCAACGACTCTTATTCTGTTTTCTCTTCAACGATTCCTCTTCAGTCTTCTCTTCAACCTTCTCTGCAGCGCCTTCTCTTCAACTATTCTTCTTCAGTCTTTTATTCAACTACTCATTTTCAGCCTTCTCTTGGTCTTCGGTTTTCTTCAACGAATCTTCTTCAGTCTTTCTCTTTGTAAAGATCTTGGTTTTTTATCCTTGCTAGGATCCTGGATTCCTGCGCTTGTTATCTCCTTGTAGAGATTCTCTTGTTTTCTACTTTGTTTTTATTCTGCAACTACATACGTGACTCTGCCACTATTATTTATGCTTTCCCGCGAATATTCCTGTCAATATCGCAGTTTTCTCGGCAACGACGCTGTTTTTCTTAGACTTTCTCTTTGTATATAACGTTTTCAGTTTTTTCTCTTCAACAACAATTCTGCTTCTGTTTTCTCTGGGGTGCATTGAACAGTGAAACAAGGGCATAATTTCGCGGGCCCTGGGCACATTGTGTAACGGCGATGGGGGTAGCCTGTTTCCCCGGGGTCACTAGTCGAGGGTGAAGGGTGGGGGACCCAGATGCGGGCTGCTATTAATGACCCTAATTGCTCCAACATGGGCAGGGACCCTCGAGGCCATTTTTGCGAATTTTGCGCTGGGCTTCTGGTAGCTGCTAAATGGCCCCAGAAAGCGTTTTGATTTAATATCACTCTTGGCACCCCCTATGGCTTCGGGTATCGATGGCAAAGTCGTCAAGGATCTCTGGTTTCGCCAAGGAGGCCCCAGCGCCCCCTTGTTGATGAATGGCAGATGTGTTTCCAAGCTCGATCCACGAAACTATTCCGAGAATCAATCGCTGCCAACTAAAAATGGGCTGCTTTTCGTGGCTTTGAAACCCAATATTCGGGGCTGAACTCTAGCGACCGAGGCCTGCCTCTGGCTTTGGCGCCTTTTTAGATTTACGGCTTTTCCACCGACTTTTGATCCAAGTTTTTGAAGAAATGCGAATTTTGGGAGCCAAGGCTGCTCTGGAGGAGCTGAATGGCATTGAAAGACAGCCTCCACCCTTTAGATACCATTTTTCTAAATATTTCTACCAAGATAAGGTTGCTCACCTATGCACGTTGCATCTTGGAATCTTTTTTTTTGGATTGTGGGTAAAAAATCAAAATCCTTGCTGTATGGATGTTTACTGAGGGACACACCAAACAAAAATCATAATGACTAGCCGCCTGGAAAACATGGAAATGTTAGGGAAATTGATTTGGTCTGGAAATGTCAGGGAAACATTGCCTCATGCCTGGAAATTTTACGGCACTCAATGAATTACTCATTTGTTCGTGTTTGTTTCACGAGTTTATTTCCTTTGGATACATTAAAATGTTGACAGGAACATAAATACTGTATAGATTAACGACTCCATGGATTTTAAGAGGTAGGCAAAACACACGTTTACCATTTTTGATTTGGAATTGGTATTATATCCATAAAAAAGCTTGATTAAAACAAAAATTGTCTGGAAAACCTGCAAATGTCAGGGAAATTGGATTCAAGCTTCGGCTAGTCAACCTGTGAAATCCAGTTTTACAAGCTAGATAATGGTGAAAACCGCGATGATAGGGGGTCTAACGATCATGGAAAAGTCATGAAATGAAATTCAGGCACTGGAAGTCATGGTATAGTCATGAAATTTACACAGGATCATGAAATTTTCGTCTTTTCATTGATTCGCAAAAAATGAATTTGGGTTTAAATTCTTCATTTGTCACCTATTTCCGCAAAAAATTTCGCCTACGGCTGTATTTGACAATAATCATGTTTCCACAGTGGTAGATAATGTATCTGAAAATTGCTATTTAGTCATGACATAAAACTTGAACGGCCTCAGATTCTAATAGGCATGGACATTTTTCGAAGTCATGAAAAAGTCATGGAATTTGCAATACCAAATCCAGTAGACACTGGATGACGTGTTGATGTTCCATTCAACAGTTTCATTCCTGTGTCAATGTGGGATCACCATGATTTAATTTATATTATTTGTATCTACTTTACTGTATATGGATGTGTATTACCGTGTGGTGGCTTTGTTCAACCATCCTAGACATGTTTCCTTTTGGAAATAAAGCTCCGTTATTATTATTATTATGTGCGTTTCTCACTCGGTAATATTTACCATGGTAGTTTTCTTGTGTTGCCAGTACGTGCTCCCACAATCTGCTGCAAAAACCGTCAAAGCAACCTGCTCACCATATTAAATACCAACGTTAAATCACCACGTTTATCTACCAGGTTTTTAATTTTCGCGTTTTTCCTTTGTACATACTGTATATGTATGTCCTCAGTATCACTCCCCCGTTTCCCAAGCTTTTTCGTTCTTTACCCAATTCCGGTAAAATATTCATTATATTATCAACATGAATAAATATATTAACATTTTGTCAGCATCTTAGAATATCAGACCATATTGACTGATCACTTTCTTGAGTACTTCTTACTATACCATTTTAGGGTAATTTGTAATGTGTATTCCAGAGCGTGCCGCTGCCCAAAGTATACACACACGTTTACCCAATTTTGGGTAATTTACCCAGGTTTAGGAAGCAGGACTTTGCACCGAAAACACGGTGCATGAAAGCATGATGTCAAAATTGACCAGCTTCGAATATTAGCATACTGTGAGGAATTTTACCCATAATCCCATTGATACAAGAGATAGCAACACATGCATGTAGGCCAATTTCTGAGTATTTCACAATGGCTGCGTCCATTGAAGTCAAAATTTCGGTAGCGACCTTTGACGCACTACAGAGAGAAGTAGCAAAATTGCTTTTTACGGAAATTGTCCAATTTTGAAATATTTAAAGACTAAATTCTGCTACCACTCAGTCTTTTGTTGAATTTTTTTGCGAAACAATGCACAGGGTTCAAGGACTGCTAAAAACCGTTGTCAGATGGCACCACCTATACCTTTAGGCTCACATCTGTTTCTTGAAATCCTTGAATTCCTTTTATTCTGAAAAAAAAAAACGCGAGGCAATGAAAGAGGTTATTCTTAATGTTGCTGAGAAATATGTATGTAAGAGGCTGTTGACACCACGCAGACATGCATGAAAAAAAATTTGTGCCAGTTGAGTTTAGCTCTGGATTTGCAAGGAATCTCTTTTGATACCCGCAAATCTGCGGATATGAATCTTGAAGCCCGATGGATCACAACAGGAATCCGTTGTGACGAATAATAAAATAATAAATTCAAATGGGGAAATCCAATTACGACTTTGTTTATCCAGGGCATGAACGACTAAGAACGTGCTTACTAAATTGATGAGCTGGATTCGTGGATGAGTCACTGGAATGCACGACTGTGTCAGTTTGCTAAGTGCTAAACAAACTTCACTCTTATGACAAAGAAAAATGGGATCAAAGCAGCTTATCGGAATGTTGTTAGCAAATGTGGCCAAAAGGCGAGGAAATTAATCAGGTGGCGATACAGGGTGTCCTACTGGTGAGGTTGTGCTGAAATGCTCGGTGTGTTCGCAATGCTAATTTAAGAATTTTGTTCTCTTTCAGGTTACATCCAAATCCAATCCGTGTCCAATGTTTTCTGCGCCGCAATGATGCAGGCGAGACATCCAATGCTCCTAGCGTCGTTGCTTCTGGTGCTGTTTCTCCAGGAGGCCTCTTCCGGTATGTATTTGGGTATCTACTTCCTGCTACGCAAACATTTTCAAAAACGATTTTGATAACTTCAGGGTTCATACCGTCAAGGAAAGTCAGGCAAATGAAATGTACTCAGGGAAAGTCAGGTGGGAGTCAGGGAAAACTTTCAAAAAAATTTGAATTTCAATTTTGTAACTGGATATTTGTAATTTTCAATTCATTTTTGTGAAAATCGCCCTATAAATTACATCTACAAATCGGTATTTCCAGTAGTTTTTCAAAATTTTCGCCTACTGCGTTCCCTTTTAAAAAAATAACTAAATCCATTGTAGAAATATGTTCAAATTGAGGGACAATTTCTTGGGCTGGTCAAGGAAACAGTTTGTCCAGTTTTCCGCAAATTAATACTGCAAATTACCGTAGGAAAGAAAAATATAGCAGGTACTATCCTTAAACATCTGAGTTGTCTAAAAATTTCGCCTGCTTATATTAAATTTGTAATTTGTCTAGTTTTTTAAACAAAAGCACCGACAGCATTCTCTTGAGTATTAATATTTCTAAGAATGTCTTCAAAATTGCATTAGGATCACATTTTTTTTACAAATTCCGCCTACGGCGTTCTCTTACATGTTAATTTGCAGGCATTGCACTCATGTTAATATTAACGTCCATATACATGTATTTTTTTAGAATTTTTTTGTGGTATAGTTTTTGTAAATATTTTGCCTATGGCGTTCTCAATTCTGAAATATACGCAGGGTCACGGCGAATGAAAATGCGATTTTTTTTTCAAAAATATTAGATGAAAATTGTGATACAAATCAGATATACATGAACATGTATGCATGTGAAGAAATTAAAAATATTAGATATATGTACTTTAATGGGGCATTGTGTGGAAAATAAAGTTGATTTTACTTACATGTGATGTTTTTTATTTGATAAGTCAGGGCAATTGATCAGATTTGTTTTGGTAAAGTCAGGGAAATTGAGTTGCAAATTTTGGTATGAAGCCTGGCTCCATAGCAGGGGTGCAATTTTTCTGCACTTTTAGCACTTTTATTGGCACTGACGTCGCTTGAGGCCACGGGAACCCAACCTGACAGTTTGTTTCACCTTTTTCCAGAACCTCCGAAGCTAAAAGAGCAAGTGAATGAATCTTCCCTGACGCGCGAAATCCCGATCGATGGGGAAGTCAAATTCCGCTGCCCGATGGATGGCTCCCCGAAGCCCTTTCTCAACTGGTTCTACAACGACACCCTGCTGTCTGCAGATTTTGTGCCAGGGGTCAAGATGAGCAAATTTGCCATGAGCATCAACCCCGTGACGATGGAGCACCAGGGCATCTATTCCTGCAGGGCATCAAACGAGGATGGAGTAGCATGGCTAAACTTCACATTGATCGTTAGCGGTAAGCACTACATGCGCCATTTTTGGAATACGGTTTGTGTTCGGGAGCCCTAAAGCGTTTTTTTGCGACCGCAGAGGACCGAGAACCGTCTACCACGGAGGATGTGGAGGACACGGACGATGGCCATTCGGGAGACCACGTGACCACAACTTCGGAAATGAGCACGCAGGCTCTCAGTAAGTCTTGTAGATTGTCGGCATACATCATGTCTGATGAAAATTGGTATCCTTGACAGTCATTGTTCAAACAACGCTGTTTCTCCATAGGAAAGCCGTATTTGACTTCTGCGGAGAACAACGAGTACATTCTGAAGCCTGCTGGCTCGACGGTGACGTTCAAGTGCCAAGCAAGAGGTTATCCGTTGCCCGCAATAACTTGGCTGAGGAACGGAAAACCGATGAAGAACAATAGGAATAAAGTGAAGGTATGTACACGCCATCCACCTAAATGGCTGGGTTGTTCGCACGTTTCTTAATCGGCGTTTTACGGCACACAGATAAAGCCCACCAGACGAACTTTGACCATCGAAGAACTCACCACGGCAGACGTATCCAACTACACCTGCGTGGCCACCAACTTCCTCGGTGAAGTCAACATGACGTACGAACTTCGCGTCAATGGTCTGTACTCGCTCTTTCGGTTTGGTTCATCCCCGACTTTGTTTCCTATTTTTGGGTTCCCACGTTCTGAACAGTAAGGGAATGTCAGGGAATTCGTCAAAATTTGCAGAAATGTCATGTAATGAATGTCCGGGATATTGAGATAGTTTGCTATTTTTTAAAAAAGCAACTTTTAAAAAACCTTAACATTCATTATTTCATAACTTTTTTTTGCAAAAATTTCGCCAGAGCCGCGCCTAAATTCTTAGAAAATTAATGAATAGAACTTTTTTTTTAAAAAGGTTTCCACTGCCCTCTCTTAATTATTATTTCGCAATATTTTTTAAAAAAACGTGCCGTTGGCGATCCTAAATTATTACTATTGCTAAACAAATTTTTGTATGGCAATATAATCACTAAACATATCATTTAAGACCTAGTTTTTTTTAAAAAAAAATTCGCCAACGGCGTTTCTGGCAGTTTTAATCTGTCAGAAAATTTCTAAAGTAGCAGAAAGACAGGGAAATTGAGATAGTTTACTATTTTTTAAAAGCAATTTTAAAAAACCTTAACATTCATTATTTCATAACTTTTGTTTTTCAAAAATTTCGCCAGCGCCGCGCCTAAATTCTTAGCAAATTTATGAATAGAATTTTTTTTTAAAAAAGTTGCCCCTGCATTCCCTTAATTATTATTTCTCGATATATTTTTTCTAAAAAGTTGCCCTTCGCGATGCTAAATTGATACTATTGCTAAACAAATCTTCGTTTGGCAGTTTCGTTTGGCAGTACATCACTAAAACATCATTTAAGACCTAGTTTTTTTTTTTTTTTTTTTTTAAATTCGCCAACGGCGTTCCAGGCAGTTTTAATATTTAGTAAAATTTCTAAAGTCTGCAGAAATAGTACTGTGGTATTGAAATGTGTATTTTTCACAAAAATTGCCTGTTGTATTTTCTCCACTTTTAATTTCGCTACTAATTATACAAATTCATTACTAGTGATCTAAATCTGCGAAAATTTTCGTCTACGGCGTGTTAAACTTGGATCAGGGCTTGAAAATTAATACATGTACTATTTTTGGGGTCTAATAGTGTGTGAAATTTCGTGTAAGATGTCAGGGAAATTACTGAAGCTGTCAGGGAAAGTCAGGGAAATCGATTTGAGAATTTGAGTGAGAACCCTGCATTTGTAGTTTTTATTTCTAAATGAGATTTTTGTCATTAACTTTAACTAGAGCGCTTTCCGCACAAGCCAATTTTCCGGCAGGCCCTGCAGAACCAGAGTGCCTACCTGGGTGACACGGTCGTGTTCAACTGCGATTTCATCAGCGACCTTCACCCTCACCTCCAGTGGTTCAAACAGTCGGAGGTGAACGGATCGAGCACGGATCCGCACGGCAATCCATATCTCAGCAAAGTCAGGGTAAGAATGCGAAGCAAAACCTTTTCTGTTATCATTGCAATCGTTGTGCACCAAAATATTCATGTGGCTTCCAATTCTCTTTCTCTGCTTCTTGAAGTCAGTTTTGGTAAATGTTTTACCTCTTGAACTCTGCACTCCTGCATTGATCCTTGTTAACGGTGCTGCCTTCGTGCTAATTACAGGATGATGCGCTGAACGAAAGTCACCCGATCCTGCTGACTCTTCGGAACGTGACCTTTGAGGATGCTGGCTGCTACTCGTGCCTCGTCGGGAACTACTTCGGCATCAGCCAAACCAACGGTTGTCTAACCATTTGGCCACGTAAGAATTGCTTTACCATTATTGATTCATTTCCTCTCCATTGTCAGCAATTTGTAAGATTGTAAGAATGAAATCCTTATTTTTCTAACAGCTGATGAGCCTGTCATACAGATTCCTCCTCATTCAGTGTTCGAAAGTCCAGCAGTTATCATAGCTGGATGCGTGTCCGTTTCGCTCATCTTGTTCTTCTTCATGTTTTTCATCATGCGCTATAAGTCCAAGGGGAACCAAGCCACTCATCACCCTGGAAACCAACCCATTGTCTGCAAGAAGAAAATTGTATTGACCCGACAGGTTGGTGGACAGTTTTAACCTAATATCAAAGGTGATGAATGGTTTGGAATTTTGTTTGCTTATGTTCTTCGTCTTCACTGCAGGATTCCAGCAGTTCACACAATTCCATTGCCCCGCTGGTGAAAATCGATTGCAGCCGCAGCAGGCTGTCCTCCGAACTGACCACGGTTTCAGAGTACGAACTTCCTCTCGACCCCGAGTGGGAATTCCCTCGTGCCAAGTGAGTTTAGATTATTCAAACTGCAAATTTTCTACCATAGTTATTGCTGTTGTTTCAGTTTTTGGAAATCACAATTATTATCCGGCTGATAATCCAACATTGCTTTTCCAGACTAAGTTTGGGCAGGCCGCTTGGAGAAGGGGCATTTGGTCTTGTCGTCAAGGGTGATGCCTATGGAATGCGCGAAAAAGAGACATCCACGGTTATTGCAGTTAAAATGTTGAAAGGTCGGTGCACCTGTCACGATAACATGATTCTAATGCACTCAACAAAACTCAAACATGTCAGGGATGTGGCCAGTGTGGAAAATGTGAAACATTTGGAAAAAAATAAAATTTATGTGAAAAATGAGGAATTTCCCTTCATACAGGTCCTTCATTTCTTAACAAATGTAGTCGTACTGAAATTTGATTATTTTTACCAGTTTTTCAAAAAAAAAAATTGGCTACGGCGTTCTTTTTTAAAATTTAAATAAATGTGAAAAATTGGGGGAAAATGACAATTTACGTGAAAAATGAGGAATTCCCCTCCATTCAGGTCCTTATAGTTTCTTAACAAATGTAGGCGTACTGAAATTTGATTATTTTTCAGTTTTTTTCACACAAAAAAACTGTCTATGGTGTTCTTAAAAACAATACATTGTCTAAAAATCTTTTCCGTGAAATATACGCTTGAAATGCACTTTCGGTCGATTTTTTTTAGTAAAAATTCACCTACAGCATTCACTTAAACATTGCTACTTGCAATGTGTATAATTTTTCTGAGAGCAGCAAACTGAACCTTGTAGTCTTAATTTAGTAAAAAATAACCTATGGCGTTCTCAGTATTGTAGTTGGGGGTTTGGTCTGTAGTTTGAACTACTTATAGTTCTTGAAATAGCCATTATTCCAGAAATACTGGATGAGAAATGTGAAAAAAGTCAATGTCTGCATGTGAAAAGTGTGTAAAAATGGTAATTGCATGTGAAAAAATGTGAAAAATATTAGATACTTGAATGGGAAAAAAATGTAAAAAATATCAGATACTTGGATGTGAAAAAAAGTGAAAAATATCAGATACTTAGATGTGAGAAAAATGAGAAAATTATCAGGTACTTGGACGTGAAAAATTTATAAAAATTGTATACCAACTGGCCACATGCTTGCTATGTTCTGAATCTGTTGTTTCACATGAATCCCTTTGTAATAACGAATTAATTGTTTTCTTTTAGACGGACATACCGACAGGGAAATGGCAGACTTGGTCTCCGAGATGGAGATGATGAAGGTGATCGGAAAGCACGTGAACATCATCAATCTTATTGGCTGCTGCACGCAGGAGGGCCCCCTATACGTCTTGGTTGAATTTGCGCCCAATGGTAACCTCAGGGACTACCTAAGGGCCCACCGTCCCTGCTCTGGCTACGAGAAGGCCATTGGCGACGAGCTGAGGACAAAGACACTGACTCATAAGGACCTGGTTTCATTTTCTTATCAAGTGGCCAGGGGCATGGAATATCTTGCTTCGAAACGAGTGAGTAACTACTTAAATATCAAAAAGGTTGGCTTTTATTTGGCCAGATTTCCACAAATCTCAAATTTGGTAACTTCTTAGTGCATTCACCGGGATCTGGCGGCGAGGAACGTGTTGGTCACGGAGGACCGTGTTATGAAGATTGCTGACTTTGGACTGGCACGAGATGTCCACAACATCGACTATTACAAGAAGACCACAGACGTGAGGACCAGAAATTAATCTGCTACCTCAATCTTTCTTGATTCTGAATTTTCCCTAATTTTATATGTTTAATCCGTAGGGTCGGTTGCCCGTCAAGTGGATGGCCCCGGAGGCATTGTTCGACAGGGTGTACACCTCACAGAGCGACGTGTGAGTTTCAATGCCCTTTTTAATGGTTTTAATGTTTTCACCCCAGAAAATGATTGCTGATTGTATGATATGATCTTGCTGTTTACAGATGGTCTTTTGGCATTCTGCTGTGGGAAATTATGACATTGGGTGGAACACCCTACCCCTCCGTGCCCATTGAGAAACTCTTCCAGTTGCTGCGGGAAGGTCATCGAATGGAGAAACCACCAAAGTGTTCCTTAGAGCTGTGAGTTGATTCACCTGCTTAATTTTGTACCTTTTTCTGCGGTTGTGGCGGCATTATTCTAAAAATCTTTTCAACCATTTCAGTTATCTGATGATGAGGGAGTGCTGGCAGAACAGCCCACACAACAGGCCAACCTTTTACGAGCTGGTGGAAACTCTGGACAGGATTTTAACCATCTCGAGCAATGACGTAAGTTTTTTCTGACGTGTGGAAAATGAAAGTGTCAGGGAATCTCAGGGAAATTGAGATAAGTTTTCTATTTTTTAAAAGCAATTTTTGTTAAAAAAAAAACATTCAATATTTCAGAATTTTTTTAGTAAATTTATGAATAGAATTTTTTTTAAAAAAAACGTTGCAACTGCATTCCCATAATTATTATTTCTCAATATTTTGTTTCTAAAAATGTTGCCTTTCACGATCCTAAATTAGTACTATTGCTAAACAAATTTTTGTACTGCTCCATGGATTAAAACCAATTTTAATACGTAGATTTTTTTTTTTTAAAAACACTCGCCTGTGTATTCTGGTAGTATTAATATTTCATAAAATTTCTAAAGTCTGCAGAAATACAGTACTGAATTATTGAAATATGCCTATT
>JAQGAF010003979.1:0-15641 GCA_034687865.1 Kryphioiulus occultus
AAATCAACAAAATGGCGTCAGAATCACTGATTTCGTGATATTATAATTTCGTACGAAATTATCGCTAACTCTCTAATGACGTAATTCTTTCCGACAATGAATATTCAAAATGTTATCAACAATAAAATTCACCATTAATTATCAGAGGTAAATGTTATTAAAAATATAACACTTCATTTAGCCTAGACCTACTTATAAAGCGCAAATTTAATGAAAAAAAAAGGAAAATTCATTTCAAATTTACTGAAGTTACATCCGATAAACATGGTTAATGTGTTATTTAATTGTGTGGTTTTTCAAATAATAGTATTCCTACATATTAGCAGCATATTTTTTCAAATGGTGAAAAATAGTGAAACTGATGTATAAGACAAAAGCGAAAGTATTTTCGCACAAATTGCATGTACGAGCAATAATCAACGACGTTGCCCTCATTCTAAAATAAATGTTCAAACAATAATTCTAAACATTAATTAATTTAATTATGTGGTTTTTCAAAAAATATTATTCGTAACATATTTTAGTATACTTTAGCTTATTTTTAATTATAGAAAAATAGTGACACTGCTGTGTTAGACAAAATACAATGCATTTTTCCATAAGTTGTATGCACTTGCAATAATCAATGACGTAATGTTTCCCAACATTGAATGTTCACATTGTCCACATCACAACCGAGTGTGAGATGCTTATCACCCAGACAGCGTCTGCCTCCAAAGGTGCGAAATGATGTAAACGACATTTGGAATACAGACTTAGCAGGACTTTCCTTGAAATCGTAACATTTGAAGGAAAGTATCTTAAGATTCTAAGGAAAGTTGACCTTTAAGATGCTATATATGAATAGCTTCAATTACAGTCCCAGTTCGAAAACAAACAAGTCGAAGTGCTGGCCTTAAATTGGGCGTATGTTTACAATTTGAGAAAAATCCTGGAATCCTCTTGCAGCTGTCACGAATGTTGCCATTGTATTTCCAGACTAGACAGGTCAATGGTTATTGCCTTGTCATTTCCCCAAAAAACAATAACAATAAATCGCATGACATAATAAACAGTGCAAGACAAAGCAATGCCGTCCTGTGCACAATTCAGATGTTGGTCACTTTGAATGTCAGTCTGTGTTCCAAAGCCATCTGCCTTTTTGAACAACCCACAGTCCGATATTGATGCAGACATGACGCTTAATTGCCATGGTAACGTGCTTCCTCTCAGAATTAAATGCAGTGGGAGGTTCCATAGAATTTGGGAAGATTTGTCCGAAGGGCAATGCAAAATCAATGGCACCAAATACAAATACAGTGGTGCATTATTTGTGACTTCAGACATTATTGTTGTGTCAAGGCGAATTATCGAAGGTTTTTAGCTGCGAAAACAGGATTGCGTGACACTTGTTCTATATCGATCTTTTGTGCTCTCATTCTACGATTGGCGTTCAAGGGCAATCCATAATTTCCAGAACGCCATACTGTGTTAAATGCTGCTTCCTGTTGCCTTTGTGAGTGGAAATTGGCCAACCATGAATGGGTGATGGGCAGGCGTAGAAATTTGTTGCTGATGCCTGAAATTTCCAGACTGGGCGTAAAATTTTCAAGGATTGGAAGTCTGGTCTTGAATGAGAAGAATACTAAACTGGCCACGTTGCGAATTTAGTTCCCGTTCCAACTTGCGATTTTATTAATACTGTATTATTTGGCACGAATCAAGGCGTGCTGGCGAATGGGCATGAAAAGGCCTTGAAAAGATTCCCAGGATATGTTAAGGTCCTCACGATGGCTTCTTCAGACGCCATGTTGATTGTGATATAGTGATATTTTAAACAATTCGTGTTATCCTTATCACGTGAGTTGGGAATGTTTGTTTTGAGTTACCAGGATTAGATTAACATTCCATTACATAGCAAGCAGCAGCTAATGACAGGCCTACTAATATGACTACTGACATTCTTCGACTGATGGGATACCTCGTGATAAGTTTTTTACTGTGTTTGAATAGCGTTAACGCAATAAACCTCCGATAAAAATCGTATAAATTCTTCAGTGTATCGAGCGATGCCATAATGATAAACACTACGTTTACATTCACTTTAAAGTACTAATCTGTCATGAATGTAATCGTGTTTCACCTACTTTGACTTGATTTAAAACACTGACTTAATGCAAGTAGCAAATTCCATGTAAACGCCTTAAACATACTTTACTTCAGGTGAGCACGTCACTTCCTGTTTCCTGTGTTTGTGGTAAATATGAAACCGGAAGCCAAAATATTAGTAATGAAAACCACATAACTTGAACATGTTTTCATGTATTTTTGAGCATTTTCAACTAGAAAAGACTTGATCCATTGAGAAATGGTAATAAACTTAAGTGATGTCAAAATAATTATTAACACTGTTTACATGCAGACTTTAAAGCACTTTAACCTAAGTAAGTCAAGCCCGTAAACGTGTTTCACCTACCATGACTTGATTTAAAGCAGACTTGTTTTGAGAATATGCATGGATGTGGTTTTAATCAAGACCAGACTAAATGCGAGTAGCACATACCATGTAAACACATTAAACAGGCTTAAGTTGAGGCGAAATTAACCAGAGATGATAAATATGAAACCACAAGCCGAAATATAAGTAATGAAAAGCACATAACATGTTTTGCTGTATTTTTGAGCATTTTCTACCAGAAAAACCTCAAATATCAAGGATTGGATGATTGATGTTTTAACCAGATTAGGTTTGGAGATAGGCAAATTCTTGGGCATGCAGCACAGCATGTAATCCAATAATTCTGTAATTGTAACTACATACTTAGCCGTGTTTTTTAGTCGATTTTAAATTGACAACCTCCTTGAGAAATTGTTTGACGTCATCATTTCCGTAATCAGTTAGGCCTATACACTTGGGCACGTACGACTTTTCCCTCGTAAACGTGACCTCAAGTTTGACTTGAGACAACCTCAAGCATGCTGTATTAGTTGTATTGCATGTTAACCACCTACAGTGTTTGGCCTTCTGTTTAAATACATATACAGTCTAAAATACATGTAAGTAACTTTGTCATGGGACAACATGTATTTAAATTTATACGAAAAAAAAACTCGTCCTTGCCACAATTATTTATTTGCTCCGCTTCATATTTCTCTACTTTTTACAATTTGCTAATTCCTTCCTCGTCCAGATAACAAGTTCTAAACTAGAATCAGCCATTGTCATAAAGTAAATTAGCCCCACACTGCAGCTTGAATATTAATTTTTTGTCCCAAAAGAACCTCTTTACGGTTTTAATGTGCAGTTTAGTGGTGCTGTCCTGTTTCCAGCTTAATGCGATTTATGACACTTTCATTACACATATTAAAATGTTCGTTTTGAAGGTCTGGGATTATAATTGCTAATGGTCATAATAATTTTCAGTGGAAGTGCAGGTGTTATATTTGACCCAGTGTTTACTTATTGAATTGCGATCCATGTAAACACAGTTGGAATTTAAGGGATCTTCCATAATGGTTGCTCGCAGCGTGTTTGTATAGTTTGTTTGCCAAATTGAAAAATAATGAGTGTTTACAAATAAGCATTAATGTTATCTTCTTGCTATGTGCAAAATGGGTAAATTTGGCACAGTTCGCAAAGTTGCGTCAGCGTAATCTTCGCTGCGTGCAGCGTTTAAAAATAATGAATTATTTAGCTCCGAATTAGTTTTGTTGTAGTTTTCCTGATATTTTGTAATTTATGGCGCTTCCCAATTTGAAGCCATTCCTGAATGCCCCTCGTCCTGTCGGGTACTAACAGCGCTTTAACCAAATGCTTCGTGATGTAGAACAAGCGACATGGTTCTTAATAGCGAGGCGCCAAAATTGAATTCGGAAAGATAAGAAAGCGAATAATTTGAAGTTTTAAAAGCATTCTTCGGGGAATTATGTCAGCGAACAAGATAAGCAAGTTATTTAGCGTGGTGTACAATCTAGTGTTAGTAACCGTAATGGAGATAATTGTGAAATTGGCACTGTTAGATGCAGTATGTTTACTGCGCTATTTCGGTTTGTTTTTGATAACTATCACATCTTCGATAAGTGTCTGTAGGGTTTATTTGATTTGAAGTTTAATTTTAATGCATTTAATTACTCGGACTAAATTGGCGATTTCTATAGAGATAGCATTGAACTTATGCAGTCGACTTACCATTGAACTGTGTTAGACAAAAGTGGTAATCAAGGAAAATGACATTGAACACTTTCAATAAAATTGTGGATTGTCTAAATATTTTTTTTGAAAAAAACTTCATAATAATTTAAGCGAAAATTTTATCAGAATGTACCTTTTTACCTCAATATGACAATATAGATTTTATATTGGCATGTGCGATTTTTAATTTTGCGAATCTTGTTTCTATTTTAGCTTAAATTGGTGTCATTTTATATGTAAGTTTGTTACATAATAAGAACTTATAACTTAAAACACACAATAGTTACAGTTAATAAGATTATTTCATAATATAAAGAATGCTTTCCACGTTTATATTCTTTTGCTGCAATAGACAAGTAGTAAATCGTCTCTTTAGTGCCGATAGAGGGCTCATTGACATTGAGCACTCTTAATCTGATATGCACCATACAATATGAGTATGTTATGTAGAACATCCGGAAACCGTCAAACATGGAGGGAAAAATATCAAGGTGTCTATAAATGCATGTACCAGTGTTCAAACTAAGCATTCTAAACTAATTTCTAACACGGATCTCAATGATATTAGTTTAGACAGGTTCTGCTACTGTATACTATACGGTAGCTGCTCTCGACTGAAACACGAATTAGCCAAAAGTGAGCTGTCTGATTTCAGAAACGATAAAAAATACCTAGAGACAACTTTAGGTATTTTTAACCTGCAGCTTTTTTTTTGGTAGGATTAAATGATTAATTTAAAAGTCAAGAATTCCACCGAGGGTCGCTCCGAAAGTACTGTTTTCGCAGCCCTTCAATGTCTTTTCTATTAGTGTCATTGAACTTGAGAATTCCAATGAGAGGTCGAGGGAAGTGGAAGGAATGGAAGATTAATTGGTGGCTTTTAATTTCATCGGAAATGTAAACTGTGCATGACAGTCACTGTCATTCCTTCGAACCGAGACCGACCTCGAGGAACCTGGCACTTCGTTAATCAATAAAATAAGACAGCCATTGTTTAATTTTCCCCCCATTAGCGACACAATGGCGGAGGTTTTTTCACCATAAATAGGCAGTAGTTTGTGTCAATAGTCAGATTTTTGATTTCGTTCCCTCCCACTTGGTGGCGCTGTGCTCGTTGGTGCTTTGGTAGGAGGTAAGGGGTGACACAAAAGTTTGTTGATTTGATCATGATGGGGTTATCTAAAATTACACTTGAAGACTAACGTTGGCTGAGTAACGTTAATGGGTGTCATTGAATGAGCCTACAAGCGAAAATGTTCAGTAATCTGATGGGTATTATTAACCTCTAAAGGCCTACTGCAGATACGATTTATCTCTACAATTTAAGGCATGTAGACCGAGGTGAATGGTGTAAGATAAGTTGTAAAATATGGAAGATAAGTGGTGAAGTTGTGCGATAAGGTGCCGGCAACGAGCTGAAACGTGTCCTGTGTTTCTCAGCAGTTTTTCTGAGATAAAACTCGTGGAAATTAGGTGAGGTATCACCTTGAACTTTAGCAGCCATGCACATGCATATTGGATACGTCACATTTTCAGGACATGTATTTTAAAGAATGGTTCAGTTAATTTTTTGTTTAACTGAACCATGATATAGATCCATGTGCTGACAGGGCTGAGATTGCATGTTGTAATATGGGGCGTTCAAGCATTATATCACCATCTTAAGTGGAAGGGGTGATGTCCAAATGATGATGTTATCATTGTTTTTATAAAAAAGGGTTAAAATCCAACTTGTTATTAAGTTTTGCAAAAAAATTCGCCTATGGCGTTGTTTATCATATTATTCGCTTCATCATGACTTTTTAATAATAACAACAACAATTTTATCCCACTTAGGGAAAATACATAGCCTATGATGTTGATTTGCAACTCTAACACATAGCGTATTAAAAAAATGGTTAATAAATGTGATAAAATAAAATAAATCATATTAAAAAGAGTCAGCATGAATTAACCAATTTCACATTTCCTAAAAACTTTCGGTGTGAGAATTTATGGGATTCTAATTTTCAGAAACAGTTGGCTCTGTTCCGAAAAAAATTGTCATAGATTTTATCATCACTTAGGGATGTGTTAATTAATGGCGACATGGGGGGGGGTCTTTATTTGAACGTCCATTTACATGTAAATCAACCTTCATATGCGTATGTGGAATTACATCATTTTATCGTTATTATTGAAAAGCTATGATACAGCGAATAATATGAAAAATAACGCCATAGGCGAACTTTTTTGTTGCAAAACTGGATCACAATTAAAATGCTGGATTATAAGCCAGCTTTTATAAAACAGGGCGGAAGCTTTCTTTTGTTACATGTATGCTCACAAAGCGATTTTAAAGGTTAAGATGACGTGCTCGTAATGAATCAGGAATTCGGTAACATCTATCTATGACGGCATTTGTGAGTGGCCCAAATCGTTAAGTTTGCGATTGGCTGGTTTTATCACTCGTTATCAGTGTTATCGAAGAACCGATTGATAACTTAGAAGTTATGCGGCCGATTTTTCGCAAGCCGAAAAATACTAGTTCGCGAACGAATAGCAAAACCGCATTTGGAAACAGTGATCAAACGAGAAGGATTTCTTCAAGAAACGCGAAAATCTCGAGTTTTTTCAACGCGAATGACAGCTCGAGACGGAAATAGGGAATGAGCGGACGCGCCGGTGAGTCACACTGCATGACGACTCGTGAAGCGCGTCCGAATACTAGAAGGCGCTAGTGCGCAAGTGCAACTACCACGTCGCGTCGTTTACCTTTTGCTTGACTTGTCGTCTGCCTCATTGATCGAGATACGAAGTTTTACAATGGATTACCCCTTGATACGGGCTCAGGGCGTGCCTTAATAAGGACTAATTATGTAGGTAACTTTTAATCACTTTAATATTTTCAACTAGACAAAGCTCCCCGTTCCCACCCGACTTGTTGCTAGGGGTCGGGTGCGGGCAAAGGCCGGGTGTTGTTTGGACCTCTATCCGCTTCCTCACCTTACCTTTTGCTTGCCTTTTCCTCTCATTCTCAGTATTTATTACCCCCTACCTACAATGCAGTTTTCGACAAATTGAATGGCTGGTCCTCGTGCGCTACGCAAATTGGATTTTCACCTTTGCAGCACGTGGAGCCCCCCTACCAAAGTTTTTGGAAAAGTTTTTTTTTTTCGGATAATGCTGTGGGAACATGCATGATAACGATCGATTTTTTGATTTTTTTTATGCAACGCCCAACCACCTTCTTCGGAAAATCAAATACCATAACTGTTTGACGCACCTTGCATTCTCTGTGTGAAATTAAGAATTAGACAAGTTTCGAATTTTTCAAGAATTTCCAAACTCCAACCGCGTTTCTTTGGACAGTGGTCATAATCAATGAATGTTGTCCACCCCCAAAATGACTCATGACTGACCCCAAAAACGTTGAAATTGGCATCTCAGACAGGGATAAAAAATGTTGAACAATGCTTACAATTGCCCATAATTACTTCGATCGATTGACCAGTTGCCTATTGCTGTACAACTTTCTACGAAGTTGGAGTCCAAAAATGTTGATGTTTTTTTGAAATTGAGATTCATCGTTGAAAACCATGACTATTTGCGAATTTTATAAATTTACAAAACTTTCCAAACTACAACCTCATTGAGTTTGGTCAGTGGTCACAGTCAAATCGAAGTTGACCCCGAGAATGTTGAATGACTATGACCCCTAAAACGTTGAAATTTGGCATCTCAGGCAGTCAGGAATCGAAAATTTTGGAAAAAATGTTGATCCATGATCTGTCATTTACCATTCAACGTAGAAGTCCAAAAGTTGTGATATTTCTTAGAAATGGTTTTTCATCGGTGTGCGCATACACAAATGACTACCAAAACCGGTTTTTCAGGTTTTGGTAGTCACATCAATTAGTCCATTTCAATTACAATAATTTTTTTTAGGATTGACACCCCCTATTGACCAGTATTGTTGTGAAACGTTGTTCCAACTTGAATTCGAAATTGTATCATAGTTCCCAGAAATGGTTTTCAATCGTTGAGATAACTTCCAATCTGGCATTGTTGCAAAAACATTGTTCAAAGTTGAATACAGCTGATTTGTCAGCAAACTAAAAATGTTTGTCATTTGGCAATCTGTGCCTTGACGTTGTCTTTCGAATCTAGTTGCACGCAGTCAAAATCAGTTTTTTTCGCTTGCAGACCTAGTTTTGGTTTAATTTTAACGACATTGGTTTTATGACATACTTAGTTTAATGTCATTTTTTGGAGAAAAACGTACTATTTAAAAGTAGTGCACAAGTTTTCCTTTCGTTATCACATGCTTGGAATTTGGATTCGAATGGCGTCACGTAGAACAACGTGAGATGGACACCTTCGGTTTTTAATATTTGCAAAAAAAAATAAAATAAAAATGCAACATTGTCGGCATGTTTTAAACGATGTTTATGACATCACGTAGGTAAATCCGCCATGTATAGACGTGACCAGGACACCTCTGATTAAAAAAAAATAAAGCTAAAACTAGGCTGGAATTTTGTGCCACCAGGGCCATAAATAATCGTAAACTATTCAGCACGATGCCATTTTAAGGACCGACGCTGGCCTACTATTCCTCACTAAGACCATTTATCGTTAACAATATTTACGATAATTATTATCAAATCTACACAGCTGGCAAATTTATTTGTTGCTCATCACGACGGTATCTAATCTTCTAGAAGGAATGCGACTAACAGCTTTGACAGTTTCTCATTTGTCTCCCATTTTTTTATATTTAAATCAAAGAGATCTCAAAATTGCACAGGGTGTGGCATGGTTTACATTAAAGTTCTCATTTGATATTTTTTGAAAAATTTCATCTGTTAATGAAGTTAATTAAAATTGGACAATGCCAAGACAAGGGCAAATAGCTGGTTCATATCGTACGCAAGAGAAATATTAAGTCTTGTTTGGTTTGTTTCTCGGTGGAACCATTGTTTTTGGTAGATGTTGTTTTAGTACCATTTCTAAACTCTTGCAAAATTTTCTGAATGGGTTGTCGATACGTTTTTGAACTTTTATTGCGGAGTTAGCCTGTGAATGCAAAGTTATTGGACATGATTTCTGTAATACATACAAAGTAAGATGAGTAAATCTCCCAAAATTCGTAGTGAATGCACGTTATCAAAATACTAATGGAGGAACAAATAGTTTACAAATAGCAGGCAACGCCAAAAAAGCAAAACAAGTCTGCAATAAATGCCAAATCAGTTCACAAGCTTTGCAGAAAATGTTCCAACGTTTACCAAATTCGGAAGAAATGGCTTAAATGATTGGTGTTACAAAATTATCAAGAAAAGTTCATCTAAATTCTTATTGCCAAAATGCCACAATAGCCCCTAAATTAAAATTGCGAGCAATAGTCGTGGAAAGTTGCAATAAAAGTTAAAGCTACTCCAATCAAATTCGCAAATCGAAGGCAACTTCAAACATTTTCAAAAAAAAAATAATAATAAATAAAATGCAATAAATGACAAAAAAGTTCATGAACTTTGCAGAAAATGTTCCAACGTTAACCTAATTCGGAAGAAATAGCTCAAATAATTGTTGATGCACAAATATCAAGAAAGTTTCATCTGAAATGGTCAAAATGTCGCAATAGCCTAGAAATTAAAATTGCAATAAACGTTAAAACTTCTCCGTTAAAGTTCGCGATTCGAAGGCAACGTCGCAAATTTAAAAATAAAAATGCAATAAACGTCAAAATAGTTCACAAACTTTGCAGACAATGTTGTAGCATTTGCCAAATTCGGAAGAAATGGCTGAAATCATTGAGGTTTAACAGTATCAAGAATTTAAAATTCAAGAAACATTAAAACTGTAAAAAATGCAATACATGTAGTAAATGTCAAAACAGTTCACAAACTTCGCAGTAAATGTTCCAACGTTAACCATATTCGGAAGAAATTGCTAAAACACTTGCTGATACAAAATTCATCTAAATGGACAATGTTTTCATAGCCCCGAAATTAAAATTGTAAGCATGGGTAGTTAAATGGGCAGTTAAGTTGCAAGGAACGTTACAGCATCTCCAATAAATCGAAAAAAAGATGCCACAACATAGTTCAGCACTCCTGTAGATCAGATCACTGGTCCACTGGCGTCAACTGGCAATTTCCCGAATTTCCCCAAATCTTCCATGAGACTAATTGGCCAAAAATCTTCCATGTGCCTCGAACCTGCTTAAGGTGGACGTGCTTTCCATTGCAAGCTAAATCCCAAATTTTCCCCAAATCCCTTTCCGTCCAACCCTTTTTTCAGGTGGGTGTCAGGTAGTGGGTCGGCCCCAAAAGGCCAAAAAAAGCGTGTCGCGTGTGGGCCCTACCCCCACCCCGCGTGACGTCATGGGCGGACCCTCCCAGTCCCGGACGAGTGTCAAAAATGGCGAAAAACTCTCTGCTGCCCACACTGTCGATTTCGGTCATTCCCTGCGGGGAGGCCGAGCCACTGCCAAAACTCGTCCTCTCAATTCTCTTCCCCCATAAGGATTTTCATATTGCTGGTCCGCCTTCTTTTCACTTGCCCCCCACTCACACACCCCGTTTGACTAATACACCGAAACCCACGAATTTCCGTCTCACTCTACCCAACTGTCAGCAACGACCAACAACACCTGGCCCGTGACCCAACACCAACACCTCAACAAGTGCGACTCTCTGATTTTCGACAAATTTTTGAGTGTGCTCCTTATCGCCGTTCTTCCCTAGCGGAAAAGCTGTGTTTTCGCGTGTGACCAGCGACGCATGTTGAACCCCGACGAACTGACCGCTGTCCACTTTCGCCGAAAACCAAGCGAGCCCTCCGCCGGTGTGGCAGACGAGACCCCGCGGCCATGACTTCCAACTACCACGCCAACGGCAATGGCAGTGTGGACAACAACCTCCTGGCAGATGTCAACGATGCGAGGACGCACGTCTACGAACAGAGCTTGTCCAAGTGCAAAGGTCAGTACCCAAGGGGCGACAGTTGGCCGCTCTTGGAGAACTAAGGTTGTTAAGATTGTCTGGGTTTGATGGTAGCACTGTCAGGTCACTCGGGTGCTGGTGGTAGCACTGACGTTGTCGGTTTATGGTGGTGACACTGATGCTGCCAACCTCTGATGGGACATGTAGCACTACCTTAAGACTGCCAACTTATGGTGGTAACACTGGTGCTGGCGACTTCTGATGGTGCATGTGACGCTAGTGTTGCATGTTAACTTCTGAAGGTTACTACACTGATGTTGTCGATTTCTGGTGGCATATGTCGATTGCGGAAGGTGACACTGGTGGTGCATGTTAACTTCTGAAGGTTATTACACTGATGTTGTCGATTTTTGGAGGTACGTGCAACATTAGGGTTTTCGATTTCTGAAGGTAACAATGGTGTTGTCAACTTCTGAAGGTAACACTGATGTTGTCAACTTCTGATGGTGACACTAATGTTGTCGACTTCTGATGGTGACACTGATGTTGTCGACTTCTGATGGTGACACTGATGTTGTCGACTTCTGATGGTAACACTGATGTTGTCGACTTCTGATGGTAACACTGATGTTGTCGACTTCTGATGGTAACATGCGTGATACAACCGACAAGCACTAAGCCCCTTTATTCAGTCACCACTTACTGTATGATGTACGACTAGGAATAGGGGATATGATCGTTGTGACAGGTTTGTTCAAGACAACCCATGTTTCAAGATGGCAGTGTCCTTGAAAAAGCAATAATGATTGCAGACATTTCGAATGTTTTCATTTATTGTAAGAGATTTATATCTGATCCTGCCGATTTAAAGCTTTAGTAACTGACTGTTTGCCAAACTTCCGTTATTGTCAGCGTCATCGACTTGACGAAGACGTTTAAAACTGATGATGCAGGGATGCATGACGCCGCCATCTTGTCAGCTGACTGGGTCAAGTACTTGAACAGCTGTCTTGATTTTGACCTTTAGAAACGTAATGAAAGCTATCGATAGGAAGTGACAGCCCTTCTTCCGCTTGGTGATATCGCTGCTGATATTATGTTCTAGTGGACCTTATGCGGGGGTACGTAGCATCCACGTAACCTTTGATTCATTGTTTGTTGTCTCGAATTCTGAATTGGTACAGTTTGCAAAAGGCTCGTTAATGCAATGTTTCCGTCAAAATTGCGATGAATATAATTTGAGTCATGCTAATGGAATTTCTTTGGATTAGTCAGGTATTTAGTGACTCCATCTAGGTTACTTCCAATAGGATATCAGTATCACAATTGGAGTCATTGGACCACAGGTATAAGTAGGCCCTTACCCCTTGCTTCTTTTTCAGGGTTCACCTTTTTCTGTCCCTTCCGCCTAGGTAGGTGGGTCAAGGTCATCACCTAGGTGTGGATACGAAAATCTGTATAGTAAGGTAATTGCCATGACTCAAGGAGATAGCAAATTGTTAACGTGTTTATGTGAACCAGTGAATCTATAAATGTAATCACGAGCTGCGCAACATTGAGGGATGACTAGGCCTATCGAAGTTTGTAACAATTGATTTCACAAAATGCCAAATGAAGTCAAACTTTCGCTAGGTTCGCTAGTTAATCAAGTTGTAAATACTATAAGCCCATTAAAATACATTGTTTATTGAAATTCCCAAGGCAGTAAGTTTTAACGATGACAAGATTCGATTTGCAATGATTAACAGGTCATAGAATACCTGCTCAGCCCTCAGGTGTGTTTCATGAGTCTGTAATGGACCTTTACGAAGTCGTTTTAAACCGACTTAACGCCATTCTAGCGTGCTGAAATTTTGTACACATCATAATTTCGTGAAACACTTGATTGTATTAAAAGTTGAGGGACTAATGTAGTTCCTTTCATGATTTATTGGCAATCGTAGACGTAGAAAAAATACATTCGATACCGTGGGCTAGCGCCGTTAAATTCGGTCTAGTATTCGAAACGTACGCGTGTCTGGTAACTCGGACCACGTGATCAGCTGTGATGGCCCAGAATGCATTTAGTTTTATTAACTTCTCGAGTCTCTCAAATAACATTATGAAAGGCTGTACTCGTCAGTAAATAACTACAGTAGAATCTCTGTAAATTGACCACCCAAGAGACTGTCGCAAAATGGTCAACATATTGACCGATGCTTGTACAGGCACAGGCTGTTAATTCCGTGAACTGCATGTACTTTCATTTTACGGACGTCATTCATCATTCATGAATAATCTTATTAAAATGTTCATAATACAGTACCAGTATTGCTAATGTGCTGCAACTTAAGAGAAATGAATCAGGGTGACCACCTCGTGCGTAGATCAGGTCCCTATACATGATGCACTAATGCATAGCCATAGGGATAAAGTCAAGTTAATCCCTAACTGGTCTGGCATCACATAGTTTTCGTTTGAGAATTCGTAGCCTACGAATAAAACCGATTTATTCGTAGACCGAAAGGAGTTTTCGCCGAAAACACAAAAAATGGCGGTTATGACGTAAAGTAAACAAGTTCTCGTACGCCAAAGTTTTCGGCGAGCAAAACGCTAAATCCCTAAATTGTCGTCAACATAGGGAGATGGTCAACTTTGGGGGTTCTACTGTACATGTAAGTTATTGTAGATTAGGTTTCCTGAATTATGACCCCAGTGATTTTAGCTGGACTTAATATTTCAGGATCTGTCGATTGGGTAACCCTCGCCCCCTGTTGCCAGAGGACACGGGTGTCTGATAGACAAGAATAGACAGATTGTGGTGTTGGGGAACGAATGGGGCAGATAAAGATGGAATCTCCACTCAATTGCATCTTGTATTACAACCGACATCTTGTCACCCCCAAGCATTAAGTAGGCACTTGTTCTGGAACAACAGAGCCATTCGATGTCAGGTTTTTTACTGCAAACGATACACCATCTACATGTACATGCAGGATCTAGTTTTCTAGATTGGTCACAGCTGATTGTTGACTTCTGTGCCAATGCCATCCTTGGCCCAGGAAACCAGAGTTTGGCAGTTCTTGCCCCCTTTTTGCACAGACGTAAGGAACCTGGGTAACGTTCTTCATCAGCAGGGATTTAGTCTGACTGCCAAAAATATTTTTTCGATGACGAAAGGTTGAACAAACTCATTCCTCTGACAACATCTGCCCCATCCAAGAGTCACTGGGCCTAGGCTATGGCTTTTTTCCGAACTTTTATTTATTTTGAAAGCAGATAGCGAGGAGTCAATAACTGCTGATTTATAATTCCAACAAGGAGAGACCATTGTTGCTGCCAGGGTCACTGTTGGCCTGGGAAACATATAGGGGCCTCTAGGGCAATTTGCTGAGATTGTGGTCATGGATTCCCACATGTAATGGCAATGAATATAAAAATGCAATTGGAAAATACATTTTACAATGTCTGTAGATTGATACAAATTTAGTTTCAAACTGCATTGACAAATACTTTTCAAAATGCATTTCCGAATGCATTTTAAAATGTTTTTAAGCAATGTATTATATGTATGTCACGTGTATACATTTAGGAGAATGTACTGTGTAATGCACACTATAATGTAGTTTGTGTGCAATGAAGAATGTTGTGTAATGTACGTTTGCATTGAGGAATGCATTTTACAATTTAAATTCCATGCATTGTAAAAAGTCAAAAGCCTCGCCATATTCATAATTTCAAGGTTTAAAAAATCCAAATTCATAATTTAAAAATGCCTAAAATATTCAATAAATAAATTAGAACTGGCAATGAAATAGTTTAAAATTTAAAAATACATCAATTTCATTCAATTCAATGCAGCGCACAACTGTTGTAAGAATGTTCATGTAGTTACAAATACATGTATATTGGGAAATACACAATTCAGTAAATTTTATAACGCATTGTAAAATGGATTAGCGAAATGCATTTTTGTTTACATTAACAAATATATTTCGTGTTGCGATAAAAACGACCAATGCATTTGCAAAATATTTTGCAATTCGTAATGCAATTCTTTTCCATGTGGTTTTGTTTAGAAAACACCAACACATGTTGAATTTTTGAACATCTAACCAACATGTTGCTCTGATGTATATGTAATTCTGAGAAATAAGCACAAAAATGATTGGGCCTGATAATCAATCCCATCATTCCCATAAAATTTAAAATTTGTGATTAAGCTTTTCTAAAAATTTTGCCTGTGGCGCCCCTAAATTAATCTTACTGTAATAATTATTGGTAGTTTAGTTTAAAAGTTAATATTGTCGTCAGGGTTTCCTTTGGTATTAATATTTTAGTACGTTTACGAGGGATTACACCCGAAATCCGTTATTTTGCTAATTTTTGATTCGAGTTTCGCCTATGGAGTTAATTTCCGTCAATTGGCGAACTATGGATTTTTATTAATACAATACCTCACAAATTTCTTTAATTATTATTTCAGGAAAAAAAACATTTCAAGAAAACCGTACCTAATATCCATTATTTTCGGTAGTTTTTCAAAGAAATAACGTAAAATT
>JAQGAF010003980.1:0-15641 GCA_034687865.1 Kryphioiulus occultus
AGAGAGGGGGGGGGGGGAATGGATTTCAATACTTATTGATTCATATTGACCATGAGCCATGTCATGCGGTGGTCACTGCGATATACCTATTCCCTCAACTTGTGCCATTCGGCAATCTGTCGCCTGGGTGAGTTGCACACCTCGTGCCAGTGATGAAGGGCCGTGCCGTGCGTCTTGCGTGCCCCTAACTCCAGCCGTCCGATCACCTCGTTTTTGGTGACCCTGTCCCAGTCCAGCACTAGGAATTCCAGGCTGATGTTTTCCAGGCCCTCGTTGCAGGGCACGTCGAACACGAATGACTCGTTAAATACGGGGTTCAGAGTTCGCTTCTTCACGTGAGTCTTCTTCTTGGCGATGCGCTGATTGTTGTACAGCATGTAGATCTTCACGTAGGGATCTGGAAATGATCAGTGAAAATGTTAAAGTGTGGGTTATCTGTGGGTTAAGTGTGCAATTTCCATACACCCAACTCGCTACCCTCAATATTTTTGTTATTGAATCAATTCATGAACATTGTTCGGTAGTTCTGAATTGACGCGTTTAACTCTGTCCAGTAGGTCCTAACACAAGTCAATACTATTTGATACAGCAAATTTGTTTAAATTGAATTTGAGGAAACTCAAGATGTAATCTTTATAAAAATGCTTTTGATGATGGTATTAATACTCGATAAGCAGGTTCTAATACACGCCCTTACTATTTTTGGTACAGTAAGTTTCTAGAATTAACGTTGAGAAAACTCAAACATGCAGTGATCTTGATAAAAGTGCTTTTGATCTACATGTAAATAAGTGCTTCTCACACTTTTTCTCAGAAGGCCTTATTACCCAAAACCATTTCTCAACCCAAAACCAATTCAGGTCAAATATTCATTATATGATACAGTAAGTAAAAATGCTTTAATCTAATAATAAGTAGTTTGTTAGACCATTAGAGTATCAGTACACACTTGACTGATCACTTTCTTCAGAGCAGGCCTACATGCACTGCTTATTCTACACTTCAAAAGTAAATTGTTATAACAGCTGGGCTATATAAATAAGAGATGTTGTTGAATTATAAACGAGATTGGGCAGTTGTTGGCTTGCCTGATAATCCAGTGATGTCCATTTTGGGCAGATTCCTGGCCTTGAGAACAACCACAGTTAGCCGATTAGCGGCTGGTTGGTAACATAACGAAACCAGTAATTCCCCACGGCCTTGGGAACGAATCTGGACAGAAAAACAAAAACAGAAATTTACTTGAAAAAGGTCTCATCGATCAATGGCCCCAAGTGGCCATGGCCTATGGGCATTTATGTTTGAGGAAACTGAAAATTACTGTAATAAAACGAAGATGCTGAAGAAATAAATCTGGTTTCGAAAAATTCAGATTTTTAATCACTCTGTTTGTATTTTACTTACATGTACAGTGTATTATTCACATGTTAATTTATCTTAGTCCATAAATGTCCTCAATGTACAAAGATCCAACACTCGAGGCGGTTTACTTGGCGCCATCTAATGGCAATTTCTGGCAACTGGATAGAAGTTAAAAAGCTTCACGATAGATGGCGCCACTATTATCTTGGAAAATGGCTTAAGGGGGTGTAGTAATAAAAATACTATACAGGGTGAAGAAAAATGAGTGCGTGGCTGAATTCTCTGTCATGTCAGTGATTTGAAGTGTTGGCTTATATAATTGTAAATAGACTTAATGCAATTTGAAATGAACTTAATATAGTTTAAATCAACCTAATATCATTTTTAATCAACCTAATATCATTTTAAATGATGCGACTTTGAATTAAACATTCATTGCACAGTACTCTGAATGTTTAATTCAACGTAACATTATTTAAAATCATATTAAGTACATGTACGTGCATCTACAAATACAGGGTGATCATAAAGTTCTATCCCCTCAGAGCATTAGAGCATTCCTCTAAAGTTTTTTTTTATTTCACGTTTATGGTTGAGAACCTTGTTGATCAAATACTTGAATTAACAAGTAGGACTTTATCAAACAAACGTATTATTGATTTAATAGTGCCCCAAATGTACATGCACTTTTTTTCCAAATTAGGTTATTATTTACCCTAACAGTTTTGAAAAAAAAAAATTTTGTAGTCAGGGTTGGACCTTATAATCACCCTGTATTGGGTACACGTTTAACCCTGACTTTTATTATGTAATGAGCACTAGTGACCTTTCCCCCACTTTTATCAATTTCATAGGTGCATTTTTAGATGCATTACATGAAATTACATACAAATGTCATATTTGTGACAATATTATATCAATAATACGTTTGTTTGATAACTTCAAGATAGTTTTGTTAAATATTTATGTTTTTAGTTGACAACTCGAAGATCATAGAAATGTGTTGAGGTTTAGATGTCATTTAAGACAGGAAACTCGTTTCCCAATCAGCAGACTGCAGATTTATCGGAAATTCGTGATTCTAAGTTAAAATTAGACATCCTATTTGATCGTTGGCGACGGTTAATTCGTGCTCGCTTTCGCTTGTGTAACTAATCTGTTTTGTAGCCAGAGTCGAAAATCCCCGACAACGATAGAAATCATCCAGTTACTAAGTTCGTTGAAAAAAAACCACGATAAATGGAGTTTGGAAACGTCTCTGGAATCCTTAAACTATACTGCGAGGGTCTTATGCGGTCCGGATGCCTGCAGTAATCCAAATCATCGGAGTTTGTAGTTTGCGAACTGAGAAACGACTATAAGATCGATAAAATTGTTTGTTTGGGTTTCTTGAACCGAGCTTATTTAAAAAGATTGGAGACCCAGGGAACATCAATTCCTAGTATTCATCCATTTTAAAAGCGAGGCATGGTTGCCAGTTTGTATTGCTCGAATTTTTAGTTGTTTTTCATCGTGAATTTTATCCGCTTTGGGCCACAAATACAGCAGAACCTCTGTCATTCTCTATCATTCTTGAATAATCTTATTAAAATGTTCACAATACGGTACCAGTATTGCTAATGTGCTGCAAATTTATCCAGCAATTACACGTACAGTACATTAGGTGTACTGGAGGGGTTCAAAATGAACTCTTGTACCTCTATAAAGACATTTACTGTTTAGGGGTGTACAGTAATACGTTTTGAAAGCAGCCAATAAATTTATTCATCCATGACTGAACCTGTTGAGACTATGCTGGTCAACATACAGAGAGTAAATTACTTTAGTGTGTCATAGTCCAAGTGGTCAACATACGACATTCAGAGGTGCAGGTGGTCAACATGTGGAGGTCACCTACCATTGAGTTAATGTGGTGACTGTCTGGTCAGTTAAAATGTGCTCAACATGGGAAGGTGGTCAACTTTGGAGGTTTTACTGCACTGCCCTATGGCTATTTCAAACATGTACGATTCGAACCATCTCTTGTTTTTTTCCTCTTTAGTCTAGAATATTTTTGTGAGTGAAAATCTGGCAGCAAATTCACGAAGAAGAAGTGAGGAAATTCGCGTTTCCTTTGCCAGGCACGAATTTCGTTCAAAATTGTAATGAGATTGTCTGATTTATGGTTTTGACAAAACTAGGCTCGGGTTTACTCCTCGTATTTCGTTTTAGCATTGTGTCCACAGGCGAGTTTCTCCTAGATAAAACATGCCTCCCTCCGTGGCATCTAAATAAATAATCTCACTTTATTGTACTTTGCGTTGCTACGTGTTTTCTCGTAGTTTTCGTGACTAAAATGCATGGAAGATTACGCATATCAATACGATCTTTGGGTGTGTTTGGTGCTAATGATACAGTTTACAGGGTGAGGCAGGATTTTTATGACCCAGGATATTTATGACCTATGGAATGAAGAGGACGTTTTATAACAAGTTTACAAGTATTGACTCACCAAATCATGTTATACAACAAGGTTTTACAACGCTTGATGGGTAACGTAACTTGCTATGTATCAAGACACATGTTGTCGAACTTGCTATGTAACAATACACATATTATATAGCTTGCTATGCAACACGATACTTGTTACCTAACATGCTATGTAACAAGTCATATGTTAGTTAACTTGCTATGTAGCAAGACACATATTATATAACTAGCTATGTAATAAATCAAATGTTACATAACTTGCTATGTAACAAGTCATATGTTACCTAACTTGCTATGTATCAAGACACATATTATATAACTTGCTATGTAACAATACATATGTTACATAACTTGCTACGCAACATGTGTAAACCAAGCTAGTACCACCATGAAATAAGTTCTACGTGTATTAACCCCTCTACCACTTGTAAGCATCGGTATGTTGGCAAGCCACCTACTAAAATGTTGAACTAGCGACAAACTTGGACCATTGCTGCCTTACCATGGTGACATTTCGACAATATTTTTAAACGTTTTGGGGTGTTATTGGAGGGAGTCCTTAGCAACAAATACATACTTCGCAACAAACACTCTGCATATAGTGTGTTTTGGTAAAATGGGCTACACACGTAGTTAAGAAAACTGTTGAGTGGCAACTTGGGAGTCAAAAATTATTCAGTAACATCTACATGTCGTAGAAGAAACACTGACGTTTTGGTGTATTTTCCCCGCACATATATTTGTAAAAATGGTTGCGAATATAGGTTCATGGTTAGCAAATTTTGCGCCTTCCATCATGTCCGTGTTTTATGCTAAATTTGCGAAAACGCAATTGGGAATGCTGAGAAGACGAGCAGATGCGTTTGCATTTCGCCCCTATTTTTCACGGGCTATTCGAGCGAGAAAATGACTTCACAAATGTGACTACACGTATTTGCTAAACTGTCGTTGCATTTCCTTTCATACATATATACAGCTTATAGCCTTAGATTTGCATATTATGCAAAAGACTGACACAATGCCGAGCATTTTCAATTTCGCTCCATGTTTCCACTGTTGTCATCAACGATAATGAACCGTATACTTTGCATGAAAAATAGATTTTTTTTAATTAAAAAACATCACCGGGAAGAATAGCGAAAAATTGCTCACTGACTTTTGAGGAAAAAAGGATATGCCCTGTGAGACCCCTTAATGCAATTTGATGTTTTGTTAGATTATCATGCATGGGTTTTCGCTTGGGAGAGCATTGGTCAATTATATTCTTAGCGTAAATTATTGAAGGAAATTTGTGATAGTAAAAATGTAATAGCTCCAGAAGACCTTCTCTGAATAGCATTACTCTGCAAGAACTTTAGAGTAAAATTGTCTTATTAATAAATTTAGTTGCCATGTTAAGTCTTGTTGAAAATCAGTATTGAGTTAAAGTTGAGTAATTGAATGAACTTCGATATACTCCATGCTTCAAATGTGTACATAATATTCATATTTCAACTCCACTTGTCTAAAGGGTTCCCACAAACCTGGAAAACCTGGAATTGTCAGGGAAATTGAAAAGGCCTGGAACAGTCATGGAAAAGTGATAAATTGAACGAATCAATAATGCATTTTACATAGCTAGTTATTGCTTAAGACAAAAATCAAGATATTATGAGTAATTTTATTGAAGAAATTAATAATGAAATTGTCCATGAAAAAAACTGATCTAAAGTTGCTGTTTCCTTATGAAAATTTATATCGCCTGTTTATACCAGTAAGCAAAAAATGTAGCATTCCTTACGTTGGTTATGTCATTTTTAATTTTCAGTGGTCAGGGAAATCAGTTTTAAAACCTTGAAAAATTCAGGAAAATTTACGTGGAACAAATTAATAATTAAATTTACACTTTAACAATAAATCTAAATTAGCTGCTTTCTTATGCAAATTCATTTGGCATTGTCAATAAGCAATAAATTAATGTAGCATTCCTTGCATTGGTTATTTCATATTTGTCATTATCTGATGTCAGGGTTGTCGGGAAAAATTTGTTTTAAAACTTGGAAAAGTCATGGAAGTTGAAAGTTTCGTCTTTGGGGGAACCCTGGTCTAGTAAACTTTACATGTACTGTACAAGTAGGTTATGATAGGTTAAACTCGAAAAAAAAACACGAAACATAAAAATAAAAAAGTACAAATACGACAGGTGTCATTATTACTATTATATTTGTAGTTTTTATTTTTCTGATTTGTGTTTTTTCGCGTTTAACCTAGCATAACCTAACGATGTAATATTTGATTTAGCTTCCCCCAACCCCCAGGCAATCACTGTCAGTTTACGAGCCGTTAGGAGAAGCACACTTTCTCGTGGTGTCTATGCGGAGGCAGGGATTATACCGAAGTACACCAGTAGATATATTAATTGAAAATCGAAAGCAATAGTTGTAAATATTTAGGCCTACCTTCAAATTTCTGGGCGAGATTTCCTTGCACAGCGCCACCTGTTTCTCTGAGTTTCCGAAATCCACCGTTGATAGTGGACATACGACCTCTCCTATGACGTCATCCCTCGAGTACCTGTCGAAACTGAGTACCACGAAGTGCAGGGCGATGCCTTGCAACTGGTTGAAGTTGATTCCGTAAAAGGTGAAATCTTCGTCGTACACTGGATGCAAAGTTTTTCTCAAGACTCTGGTTTTCACTTTGTGTTGCTTTTCCGGCAGTAGCTGCAGTTTGACGTAGGGGTCGCTGCTGCCGATGTTGGGGTCCTTGGCCGGCAGATCCGTGCACTTCACAATGGTCACCATTAATGCGTTCTTATCGAAGTTGTAGCGCAACCGGAAGTGCAACTTGCCCAGTTTGCTCAACTTCTCGTCTTCGTCGTTCTTGTCGTTGTTTTCACGCTCTGTCTCTTTGGTAGGAGTCGAACACCCCTCCTTCTCCTTCTCGTTTTCCGTGTGGAATTTAGCACTCACTTCGCAAATTTCTGAGGAAAAAATGGTTGGAACGATTTAGTTTTTTTGATGATGGTATTTTGATTTCCGGCAATGCCAATCCAGATGAAATGTCAGAAATCTTCAACTTTGATTTTGATCAAATTAATCGTTGGTTTGCTAAAAACGAAGTGTACGTAAGCGAAACTGAAACAATTTATTGCCTTTCACACTAGTCATCGAAAAATATCTTCAAATAAGAAAACTTACAAGTGTTAAATATATTGGATTTAAAGTTGACTCTAACTGAACACATACTGTAAAAACTCACGTTAGATACGGAATCAAGAAAAAACTCAATAATAAAGCTAGAAAATGTTGTTTGAAAATGCGAAGAATTTGAAACTGTAAAGAATTTGGAAACAAAAGATTTCTTTTAAAAATAATATTTTTCACTATTCATCAGATGAAGGATTACTGTATGTACAGTAACTGTCTATAACAATTATTTAAGGCTAAATATAAAATCAAATCGAAAAACCAAGCTTACTAGGATAAACTAGCTATATAAAATACCCGAAGAACCATTAATAGTAAACACGATAGGATAACTGAAACAAACTTAAAAATGCTTTTGTGAGAAACGTACAGAAATTAACTACTACTGTACTAATATACATTACGTATACCAATTTGTTGTCACTTAAATTATCATTTACAATTATTCGAAATTTGAATTATCAGTTACAATTATTCGCAATTTAACGTCACATGTTCATTTTTGTTATCCGCATGTTGTAATAATGATTAATCGTGGATATCTCCTCGATTTAATTTTCCTTTATATTTCATAACTATTGGATACTGACACCGGCCTATTTAACCAATAAACATTATTACTAATTCGCCCAAAATATTATTTGCAACATTTGAAATACTGGTATTGCATTTAAGGTATAAACGTTATGACCCAATTTTAAAAGGGAACGTACCTGCACTTTGACCTTGCAGCACCACCCTTTTGCCATCCACTGCCTTGATGCTCAGTCCGCACGTGTTGACCCCACCCCCTCCGTTACCGGGTGTCCCACCGCTACCACCACCACCACCACTCCCGCTCCCGTTGTTTCCTTCTTCCGCTAGGGGCGCTTTGTGCCCCGGGGGTAATTTGGTGCCCGTGGGGCTGGGACTCTTCTTGAGCGTGGGTCCTGGGGCCGAACCCGCTGGACTCTTGACGTGCGAGGGTCTCTTCAGCGCTCCATTGTTGTTGTCCACTCCTCTCCTGATGGCCGTGGCCAAAGTGTTCTGGCTGTAGAGGGCGCGCTTACGGTAGCACACGCAAGTGATCGCGGCGATTGTCACCAGAAATACGGTTCCTCCTAAGCATATTCCGACCAGCGTGGGAATAGTTACTGAAAATACAAAAAAAAAATACCAAGTTTCAATTTCCACGCATTTTATCTGGAATCAGTAAGGCACAAATATAACTCATTCGGAGAATTTTGGTGAAGACATCTAACCACTGTGGAGTGAAATTAAAACACTGTAGTACAGTACGAGATAACGAGAAAAAACCTCGTTGTAAATTGTAAAATGTAAATTGTAAATTGTATGGGCCCTGAAAGTAGGCAATCACTGCTGACCTGCGTGCAATGCGGGGGGTTGCCCTCAATTTATGAACAAGTAACATTTTTCTCGTTTGTTTTTGCGATGATTTATCACCGCACTACAATGTAAAGCATTTTATAGCTGCTTGCGCTGATATGTATTTTATTGCGCTATTTCGATAGTTTTCACAAACTAGCCATATCGGACCCATATACTGTCCATGGGTTACAAAAGCATTAGGCCTAACAACTGGTGGCACTATTGAATACTAGGATTCATAACTTCAAATGCTATGAAACTCATGGTGGTTATGAAAGGGTTAACTGATCTTCGTGAGCGCATTTTTAATTTACGATATCATAAATGGTTCAGTAATATACATGTTGAAATGGAGTAATCTTCGAACAATGTCAGATTACATGCATTCAGTTATTTTAGCATTATGCTGTATGTTTGCTAATACACATATTACAAATAACGTTCCACAATTACTTTGATGTATGAAGTGTTAAAATCAGTTTTCGTTCATGACGCTTGGTTCTTAACAGTAGATTTGTTTACATTTCCCGATTCCCACTTTCTGGAAAGTTAGGGAATGTCAGGGAAATTGAGATAGTTTCCTATTATGTTTTAAACAATGTAATGGTATTCTTACGGTGTTCATTTGGTATATTAGTTCGGTATATATTTGTTTAAAAATTAACACGTTGAAATTTATTTTGGGCCATTTAAATTTATACAGGCGTATACAAACAAAGAACTCTTATAGCAATCGTTTTCTTATGATAAAAACTAGTAACCATTGTTCAAGTACGAAGCTGGGCTTGAAAATAAATATTTTTTTTTCATTTTAAAAATATTCCTGTTCTAAATTACGTTTCGACAACTTTACACATTCACTATTTCCTATTTATACATAATGAGCAATAAATATTGCTTGCCTTACATGGGCACGTCATATTTTTGCATTTTCAGTGGAAGGGATGGTCAGGGAATTAGTTTTAAGACCTGAAAATTTAATTTAATTTATTTAAAAAAAACTGTTGAGAGTAACAATTAAGGACCAAATTTTGGAAAATGTAGAAGAAAATTTTTATACTGCATCAGCTTACATGTAAATGTCAGGGAAATTACTCAAAGAATTCAGGGAATGTCAGTGAAATCAACCTTCAAGAATGAATTTGGGTGAGAACGTTGCATATCCTGTAATTTCTAAAACCGATTTATTGATTACTTTCTTGACATTATTGAATGAAATATAACGGTTTTGAATGTACACAAAGTCCATTTTTATCTCTTTATTTTTCTGAGGAATAAAGTCCCCTCAGTATTTACTGCATTGTTTACCCAACGTGATGAATAAACAAAGCTGATGGATGTTGGTGTAAATTGGCGATAGGATGACGATTGATGACCATTCCGCCCTCGTATGTTTTTTTAACTGCCTTCACCTACACATTTGCGTCGTTAATCCAGCGATGGACTCAAGGACCTTTGGCAATCTAATTTTATGAGTTTGCATGAATTATTTATCAAACATTAAATTAAGTACCAAAAATAAATTCTAAGTGGTTAAGCGTGTCCTCCGTGCACCAACGACTTGGACATCAATCATGATCAGTCCTTAGCCCCAGTCTGGATGAATTGGCCCAATCGTCGTATAATGGCCACCAAATAGCCATAAGTGCCCCACACGCCCACTTCCTCTCCATTTCACGCAGGGCCTAATGGCCTAATGTCCAAACTAAGATTGATCTGCAGTGGACGATGTCCCTACAACCTACGTTTCAAGATACTGTTGAGCTCAAGTGAAATTCAATCGAAGCACTATATATTTTGTTTTAGTCTAACGAAATAAATTATAAAACTTATCACCCTGTGAAAGAAACTTGAACTTGATTTTGGATGGAGCTTCCCTAATGGTGCACATTTTTCAAACCATGTTGTATTAATCGTTTAGGAATTAATGCACAAAATGGGCCCTTGACTTTGATCGAATTGAGATTCGACCTTTCCAGTCAGGCTACCTAATAGAGTTAGGAATGTGCTTTTTCCAATAAAAACATCATGGAAGTTAGCTTTAGGGGGTTACTCGTATCTCTGAATTCCCTCCCCAAAGTCCCCCTGAAATGAATTTTTATCTGCATTCCCTAAGGGTAAAATCGTTTTTTTTGGCATTATTTTTTTCAAAAAAGGGATGCAAACTTAGTTAATTTAAACCAAGAATCTTTAAGTCATGCATGTAAACATGGCTTACCTACTCGATCTAAGTCAGACACCTCATGTAAATCCCTTAAACAGTAATTGATAAGTTTTGTTGCAATTTTTTTTCAATAAACAATTTTTGATAAGTCATAAAAGTCAGGGAAGTTGTTATAACTCCGCTTTAAGACATTTTTTTTTGCAAAATGTAATGACAAAATTAATAACAAACTAAGTGTGGTCATGTAAACCCACGTGTACTTGATCTAAGCTGACTTTACAGGCCAGTTACTACACAGGATCTCAAAATAGGGGTTCATAAGTTTTTGCATCTTTTTTTCTCAATGGGGGAGGGGTTTAACCCCCATAACCCCTCCTTGCGCACGGCCCTGTGACTTTATGAAAGTTTAATTTCATTTCTGCATGTAAACATGTGGAGATTACTACATGCTTGTATTTGAAATTCTCGTATCATTCAGTTATCGTGATCTTATCAACTTCTTAGAAAATGTACGTTAGCAAGATAAAGCTTCAACCACATTTTCTGGCTTTTCACAAAATGTAATGACAAACAAAGTGTGGTCATGTAAACCCACACGTGCTTGATTCAAGTGATTCAGTTTAAGCTGACTTTATGCAAGTTAACTTTAATTTCTGCATGTAAACATGGTAAGATTACTACCTGTACAAACATGAATTTCAAATTCTTGTATCATTAAATTACCGTGATCTTATCAACTTTTCTTCTTTGAAAAGGTACGTTAGCATTACAAAAAAGCCTAGCTATTTAATCCAAAATTAGCATTCTCTGCATCGCTGCTATTGCTCAGCTTTAACCTCCTTTTGTTTTTACAGGTGAAATCAAGTGGTTTCGTTACAAAATGTATTAGCGAGTATAATGTAACAGGTTAGGAGTTAACGACTCGGAAACGCAACATCGCAAAACCTGCGAAATGTAGCCTTAAGCCTCCTACATGTATAAGAGGCGTCTCTAGTCGTTAGCATAACAATTATTTCGGTCGTTTCTGGCATTAATGAGGCGCCTATGCGACTCACGAGGGGTCGAGAGTATTGACCCCTTAAATGGCGTTTGGTGCCATCTGGGGTTAAGCGCGTGAACCACGATTATGGCTAATGGCCGCCTTGGGTGCACCTTATGCAGCCATTAATTCCTATCAGCCAAATTCATGTTTTTGCTCAGTGCATGTTCAGTGCTGTACATATACTGCCAGCGAAAAATCTAATACAATTATGAAAATGTGATGAGGTGTGAATTTAAATCCACGTGATAGAATGGCGTGCTCACCCGAGGACTTTTGCAGATTTTCTTCTGAACAGCACTCAGAGGAAATAAAGTAAGAAAGTTGGGGATGAAATAAAACGCTAGGTTTTATCACGTATACCGAAATTATAAAATGCGCAATGTCGAAAATACGCAAGACGAGATTGCTCGAAATTGCGCGAAGAAGTGGATGAAACTATCAAATTAGGATCCGTTCATGTTTTGTTAAAATTAAGAAGTCATCGAATTCTCTATGCGTATCAATATAACTTGTGAATATAAATTTGGGAAAATACTTGAAGCAATGAATATTTCATTAAATTAGGGTCATCTAGTTCTATAATTTGTATAATTGCTTTGAATAAATTTGGAGAATAATTAAAGCCTATTACATTAAATTGGGCCATTTTCATGGTTTGTGGAAATTGCAATCATCTAATTCTCATAATTATAAATGTTAATAAATTAGGGGAACTAATTGAAGTATTACATAAATGTTTATAGTAGAAAATATGGAAAGTTTATTAAATTTCCAAATTGCTGAATTCGTTCTAGAAGTTTCATCCAACGTTACGATTACTTGCAAGGGGCAATAGACGAAATAATGAACATTGTATGGAAATTTGGTATATTTTGAGAACATGTTGAGAAACCAATGTAATTTTGTCAAGCCAAGCAAGTTGTTGCATGTAAATTTGGTAAATTTTGGGAAACTAATGTAATTTGGGGAATTCATGTTGCTGATAACATCTGTAATAATTAACTAGTGAACAAAACGAACAACAGTGTTGTCCAACATACAGAGATGCCCACGGTTTGATGTTCATGTACTTTACGATGCTTTGTTTGTCGTCATCCGAAACTCAGAATGAAAACACGACAGTGTGATTAATCCAATAATTAGTGCGACGAATTTATAGATCCCTATTATGCCTGTGGCGACTAAATTAAATTATAAGGCTGTAAACGTCACGCGAATTATTTTTAGCGCAGGCACTCGATGATCCTATTGAGATAACCGGAATTGGCTGCTTTGTATGTCAATAAATATGGCATGTCTGAAAATGGCCACATGTATAATATATCGATTTATAATGGGAAATAAATGGGAAATGGACTTGCAGCACCTTCTGTGGATAAATACAGTGGGGGCTCAAGTGTGTTACGAAACTGTTAAATTTACAACCAGTCTTATTAATATTTCTTACTAATACACACATACCTCGCTTTTCGGCCTTATACGGAATGTATAGGCCGAAAAGCGGAATGATGTATATAACGAATCATGTTTAAGCATACAAACCCATGGATCCGTTCCAATTTCACGAAAAAAATTAAATGAATTCAATACAAATTAAAATCTTGAAGAATAATTCTAATCATAGTCTGAAGACTTGCACGACATACATAACGAATATCCGCAGTTGTGGATGGTCCTGGTTGCAAAAATTGATCAAAATTCTGTTGTTTTGTTATGTTTTTGCTTACTTTTGTAGTTCTTCGTAGCATTTAGCACTGTGTTCTTTATCAGAATCTACTTAAGGAACGCAGTGTTAAGTTTATTGAGTTATAAACGAAGCGAAGCAACAAAATTTGGACAAAAGATTTAAAAAGGGTTGTTGCGAAATATTTTCGATGTACATGTACATGTAAAACGAAACATTGCCATAAATCAAAAAGGCCCTTATAGCGAAATTAAGTATAACGAGCGGCCGTATAAAGAAGTATGGGTGTAACATATAAGTACAGTAGAACCTCTAAGTTGACCAACCAAGGGACTGTCGCAAACTGGACAACATATGGAGTTGGTCATCATATGAAACGAAGCTTGTACTGACAGTGGATTTTAATTCCGTGAACTGCATGTGTGTCATAGTCCAAGTGGTCAACTTACAACATTCAGAGGTGCAGGTGGTCAACCATCTGAGTTAATGTGGTGACCATCCGATCAGTTAAAATGTGGTCAACATGGGGAGGTGGTCAACTTTGGAGGTTCTACTGTATAAGCATTATTTTAACATGTTTATCAAATTTTTTGATGTCTGAATTACTAGACCCTCGAATCTCTTCTCCATTATTGGAAAAAAATTAATGCTTTATTTTCCTTTTTATCGACATCTCCATGAAATGCAATCGCAATCTAAAAACATTCAATTTCTAAGGCAAAACTGCCTCAAAAGGCTTATAGATTTCTAAGAATTATTTTCTTTTATGTGTTTTCTGCGTTGGGGATACATCAATACAGGCTCTTAGACTAGACAGCTTTTATGCGACTATATAAAATCTTCCGCTATTTATCGTGTGTATACAAACCTTTATTAAGTAAAAAACGTATTAAATAAATATTGCGGCGGTTTCTGAGGTGCTTGAGGTTTGACCTTGGGCCTGGGAAATAATACCGAAAGCTATAAAAGGGATATCAGGAGGGTAAACCTATCCAGGGGAGGATACTTCAAAAATATATATATACGAGCAAATGGAAGGCTTACTAGCTGAGAAAACGTTTTAAGGCATAAAAAGATGGAAATACCACTGCATGTAGCAACTACATTATAAGGATTAATTTAGCCTCCTTACTGTTACTTATTAAATTTAAATTTCGCGAAACACGTCTAGTACGAATTCAGACAAATCATTATCATTTAAGACAATATCACGTTGAGATACGTGTAAGTAATTTGCAGTTATGTGACATCTGAATTAAGGATGCGTAATTTATATTTACAATTTTCGTTGCTACGTTACGAACTCAATGCCCTTAGAGTGCTTCGTTTTCAGATAACTGACATGCATTATTGAAACTGGCATGTACATGCATTTACAGGGTGCGGTGAAAGTACAACTACTTGAAATATCTCGGTGAGGGGATTTACATCATGTATTTGGAATGATCATATTTCGGACATGTTTAGTAACTATTGGCCATGTCACAACATGATTATTTGCACGTTAGTCTAGGGGTACCTCAGACTTTCAAAACCTAGATAACCTGGAATTGTCAGGAAAATTGTCAGGGGAAATGAATTTAATTTGAAAAAGTAAGTCATTGAAAATGGATTTACTTTGAAAAGTCAGGTAAATCCTACAGATAAATGATACGTTTTACATTATAGCTACAGGTGTAGTTATTGGTTAACACAAAAATTTAGAAATGAGCATTTCTGTGAAGAAATTGTTGTGAAATTGTCAGTTTCACAAAAAACTACTACATGTACCGTATCTCAATTTTCACTTTGCTTGGGAGAATTCGTGTTCTATACCGTCTGTTTATATGCAAAAACAGAAAAATACTGTCACATGTACAGTATACTGCACCATTCCTTTCATCGATATATGTCATATTTTTTGAAATTTCTGTGGGCAGAATGGTCAGGGAAAATTGTTTTAAAACCTGAGAGTCAGGGAAAAGTCATAGAAGTTGAAAATGTCATCTCAGGGGGAGCCCTGTAAGCGTGTACAGTATTTAAAGCATACATTGTATGCCGATATCACAAATTTAAATAAAACTCCATGGTATGCGTGATGTCATTCCTATACAATAAGGGAAACATTTTCCATGAAAGCTGTAAATGTACTGAGAAGAGGTTCGTTTGGATTTGATGTGGATCCATTCAAGAAATTAGGGGCTTCTAAGACCATATTTAACGTGAAAGTCACGCAGCATAGAATAACACGCAAAGTCCTATATGACGTTATCTGACCACTCAGTGACCATGCCGTTTGATAGAACGATGATCCAGCATTCGGCAAAATAATCTGGGTTTGTCATAGAAACTAGAAACGTGCTTCTTTTGACCTTTCATATAATG
>JAQGAF010003981.1:0-15639 GCA_034687865.1 Kryphioiulus occultus
CCCCCCCCCCCCCCCCCCCCCCCCCCCCCCCCCCCCCCCCCCCCCCCCCCCCCCCCCCCCCCCCCGATATGGGAAAAATATGAAAAAATTAGATATTGATATGTTAAAAATGTGAACAATTATATACCACCTTCCACATGCCTAAAAGTTACACATAATCAAATCAAATTACAAATAAACAAATAACCAAACCAAACAGGAAATCGGCATAGGATTTAATGGGTTAAATTTGCAATTTATGAATGTATAATTTTGAAAATTTCAAAAGTCGCCCTCCCCTTTAAAAATGTGCCGGATCCGCCCTTGATCCTTATTTATATTGCTTCATTGGAAAATAACACTATTTTATGAAGTAAATAAAAAAATATGAAGGTCAAACAGACAAAATGTAGAATTTTGCAAAATTATTATTCGCATCCACACTTTATTTCTGGCGGATGACTGCCAATAACTAATCAGTATTTTAATAAGATATACGTACTATGTACATGTAATGTACATGTATCAATATTCCACTCGATAGACGTACTTATTGTCCATGGCCGACACCGGCCTATTTGGCGCTCTAGGAAAAGCTAGCTAAGTGCTCCCCTCCCTGTGACCATGAAAAATCACGCCAATCTAAAAATGCTAGTTGGAATTGAATATCATTATTAGCAGTTTCAGGCAGGATGAGAATTTGTTTTCCATTTTGCAGCTATTTTTGAGTGATTAGCTGATGTGATGTGGCAGCAGCTCATATCACATTAGGAATAAGACAAACTGGATAGAATAGGTTCCTGAAACCGTGTATTTTTAGTATATTTTCCATAATGTTTGTGAGAAATGGTAGTTATGAAAGAAATTTTGTGTGAAAATGTTTACACGTACATGTACATGTACTAAGCTTAGGTCACCAATGCGTTTTTGTAAATATCTTGAAATTCCCATAAATATTATTACTGTCAGAAACGCCATAGGCGAACATTTTGAATCAATTTACCAGAATTAATGTATTTTAGGTGTATTTTTCTCGAAACAAATTTCAGAAATACTAATATCCTAGAGAGCAATAAAGGCAGTTTTTGTTTGAAAAATGAAAATACCAATATCAGCGAAATATTTTTTGAAAACTAGAGGAAAATACTAGATATAGGAGCGCTGCAGGCGAAATTTTTGTAAAATTGAACATAGCAACAGATAAATTTTAGCCATTATTTCTGTAAGAAGTTTCCAGAAATATTTTAATAAAACCTTATGCGAAATTATTTGATAAAATAAACCAAAACTGGTGGGTTTTAGAACACGTTTCAACGAAAAATATGCTTCGAAGCGAAATTAATAATTTAATTTCGCTATAAGCGAAATTAAAAAAAACACATGGTAAAAATGATGTACAGTATGTAATAGATATTGTCTGCGCCTTAGGCGGCTGCCTAGTTCGCCTCTATGGTGGAGCCGGCGTTGTAAATTACTGTATACTGTATTTACAGGATATCTCAATTTTACACAACGTACATTTATATCAATTACACATACTGCACATGTACATGGCCAATGTAGTAAAAATGTAGTAAAATTTGATTTTTGTAGAATGGGGCTACTACGTACATGTACATGTACAGTACCAGTATAATGTAGGCCAACTTGATGGTTTTATAGAAATTATACATTGTGCATTCAAAAACGTAAAAAAAATAATCAAGTAATAATTCAAGTACAATGTAATTGGAAAAAGTTGTACGTTAGCAATTTGTTCACTTTGGTCATTATTTGTAACAGGGGACTGAGGGGAGACTTAAAAATAATTGCACATCAGATTCGGATGACAGATACCTTGCTAATCTGGAATTTTTCAGAATAAACGTCATTGACATGTTTCATGGACGGTCCTCGTCCCTACCGTCGCGACGTCCACAAGTGAAAGCGCTTTTACTTACAACATGATCCCTGCCTAAATGGAATTCTTCGCCATTTTCTTTCTCCCTTGGTCCGTGTAGGACGTTGTTGTTATTTGATTCTGCGATTTTGACTCGCTTTTCCCAGCTTCACTTCGTTGTAATTTGGTAAACTTTAAGGTAAGAGGAAGTTCAACGTGTGCTTCGTTATTATTATTACCTAGAAATGTAGGAAAGATGAAAATTTAGATTGTCAATCGTATTTTGGGGCTCGTTACGCAAGGGTGCCCTCTGGTCTCGTCGGGAATCTCATTTCCATAAGAATCTTTGTCTACAAAATATTCTTTTATAAATGTTTTCGTTATTTTGTTTACCTATAAACCATTGGCAATTGCTTCGATGTTGTTCATAACCAGTTCTGATGTTCAATTAAGTGCACGTTATTCTTTAATTTTTTACATTCAAAGTTTTCAGAAATGCGTTGTCTAGACGTGGAGCTTATATTTTTGGAAACACGTTATAAAATTGCCTTATTCATCTAAGACATGGCGATGCCACCCCTCTTTGTTACTGTTAATAAAATATTGTTGAGGTATAAAGGCACATGTACATTTTTGAAATAAGCATCCTTTTTTTGTGGAGGTTTACACTGCTCCATTAATGACAGACTTAATTGTTGAGTCCAACATGTTGCTGGTCAGTTGTGGTAATAGCCAACGCTACCGTATTATATGGGTTAGAATTGTATTAATCTGGGACGGTATTACTGTTTTTGCCTTGTTTTGACGGCCTTTGCAAAATTAATCGAGGTTAGCTTAAAATACTTTACACATCATTGGACTTTGTACAAATTCGTTTTGAATTGGTAAAATATGACAACATGCAAAGTCCTGGCGTCAAAGTTCTACCTAGAAGCTTTATCTAAATGTTGAAACCAAACAAAACATCGAACCAATTTAATTATTTTGATCCTGCTTGTGCAACAGTCTTTGCTTTAATTTGAATATTAATCAAAGTGATATCCAGTGTGAATGTTCCCCAAGTAGTAATACATCTCATATTTTATGTACTTTTGCAGATGCCGAACATAAAATTGCAGGCCTCTGATGGGGATATTTTTGACGTCGATGTTGAAATTGCTAAGGCATCAGTCACTATCAAGACTATGTTGGAAGGCAAGCATATCTCTTTTATGTACAGTGGTAGATAATTGATACTCTCACTAAAATTTCAGATATCTGCCTGCAGATAAATATTCTGGTTTGTTGTTAACAAAACAATCTTATAATAACCATTAACCCATTACTTGCTTGGAAAACAAGAACATATTTGAAAAATGCAATTATCCATCAACGATAAACATGCAGTGAACTTAAATGTGAATCTGGCAAAGGTATTGATGCCCATACAATTATAATTAATATGACCTTCCGTTGATGCAGTAACTGCTTGCAAACGCCTATGATAACCATTTATAAGCTTTTGGAATAGGTCAAGTCATCAAACTGTCATGCATATCACAAGTTCTCTGGCGAATCTTGTGCGGCTGTTTTCACGATCTTTTTTCAGCAGGGACCAAGAATTTTGGATGAAGTTGAGATCTGGTGATTAAATAGGCCATGTACCAACAGTCAATTAGTTTACAGGCCAATACTGGCAGGTTTTTTTCAAAATATAGCTATATGTTCTGTTGTGCTATGATCTTGCTATTATCATGGTCTTGACAGCCAACCAAGATTCACCATAATAATCGAGATGTGCTGGAAACTTTAATGGTCCAAACTCGATGTTGACCTCCTCCAAAAGCTTATGAATGTTTATTCTAAGCATTTGCAAGCAGTTATTGCATCACAAAGAGGTCATATTAATTATTAATGTATGGGTATCAATACTTTTGTCCCATTCACATTTATTTGCCAAGCTTGTAAAACCCTAATGATTATTATTAAATTGCTGATTTGTTTACAGCATAGCAGAACATTTATTTGTATGCAGAACTTTGACATTTTAGTGAGGGTACCAATACATATGACCTCCATTGCGAAGATCTAAATTTGCTACTGAATTGCAGTAAATTCAGAAATAATTTGGACCGACATTAATAGCAAAATGTGAAGTTATCTATTCAGTTGAAATGCTCTTGTAAGTTTATTTTACAGGAAAACTGTCTAAATTTTTTTATTATCACATGTGTGTTTAATTTTTTAATCTGTTGTCGTCAAAATTTGTGATTTTGTTTTGAAGTGCTCCCACTGCCTTAATATATTCAAGTATTGGAGCAAACTTTTTTGTTTTGCTGTTACGGCTGTTAGTTTGCACATCAAGATTTCTTTGAGATTTGTAACGTTTGCTTCTTATAAATTAGATCTTGGAATGGACGAGGATGAAGAAGAAATTGTCCCACTCCCTAATGTGAATGCTGCCATTCTAAAGAAAGTGATTCAGTGGGCTACATTTCATAAGGTTCATGTTTTTTTTTTTGTTGAGCTTTGTTCAGTAGTCGTGGCAGTTACATACATATTGCCTATTCAAACCTCTGTTAAAATTTGTGTTGTCTTAGGATGACCCACCTGTCCCGGAAGATGACGAGAACAAAGAAAAGCGAACTGATGATATTTCATCGTGGGATGCCGATTTTTTGAAAGTAGATCAAGGGACCCTTTTTGAATTAATTCTGGTAAGTGCAACGCGATTTGACAATCATTTTGCAAATGCGTTCTTGACATATTCCTCGTTTTTTATTTCTCAGGCAGCAAATTACTTAGACATCAAAGGACTGTTGGACGTTACTTGTAAAACAGTGGCCAACATGATCAAAGGAAAAACTCCTGAAGAGATTCGTAAGACATTTAACATTAAGAATGATTTCACACAGGCGGAAGAAGAACAGGTAAGTTTAAATAATTGTTAAATAGATACATTAAGTTGTCCCCAATAACTTGCCATGTTCACAATTCTTAACAATTTTATACCGGGGACTTGTATTAATAACATAAACATGTGATGTTAGATCTGCTTTCGTGACATTAGCATATTAAGTCCTGTGATTCTCAAATGTAGTCGAGTGGATTTACCGCTTGACTAGTTGTCATTAGTTTGCTGGATGTATACGAAGTGTTAGTTTTGTAGAATGTCCCATTGGTTGTTTTCCGTTGACATTCCAAAAGTATCCAAACTGTCTAGCTTGATTTGTCACTGTTCTATCAGTTGAAGAAAATATTCATTTCCATTTTTAGGTGCGGAAAGAGAACGAGTGGTGCGAAGAGAAATGAATGAACTGAAGCTTGACTTCAATCACTGGTTGTTCTTTATTCGTGTCCTGTTGTTTCTTTATTCAAACACTGATTTGTTTTCTACAAATCCCATTAGTTATTTATAATATGGAATTATTAGAAACATTTTCATTAACAAAGCACACAGACTTGTTTTAGATGCATCATGCCCCATTAATAATTATGTAGCATTTTCCAGAATTAACATTTGTGCTCAAAACGCTGACAAATGCTTAGGTTCTTCTCATCTGGTTTGCCTAACATACATTGTCAAAGGCAATCTGGACGTATCAGATTCAGTTGATTATAGTGCTAAATTTAAAGGCATCTGGTAGTCTGCAGCAAAATGTCACAGTTTTCAGCGACTTTAAAATTCTGCTATTAGACTTCCGAACGTTTTAATATGAGTAATTTGGCAGTTGACAAAGAAATTTTCTGCAATGGATCATTTCTTTAGAAATATTTCAAAAATTGTCGTGGTAACTGCGATAGGTGTTGCATCAGTTGCAGAAAATATTCATTTCCTTTTTTAGTGCGGAAATAGAACGAGTGTTGCTAAGAGAAATGAATGGAGTGAAGCTTGCCTTCAATCACTGGTTGTTCTTCATTTGCGTCTTGTTGTTTCTTTATTCAAACACTGATTCATTTTCTGCAAATCCCACTACAGTTATTTATAATATGGAAATTATTAGAAACATTTTTATTAACAAAGCACACAGACGGATGCATCATGTCTCATTAAAAATTATGTAGCATTTCTCAGCTTAATTAACATTTGTGCTCAGAATGCTGACAAATGTTTAGGTTATCTTCATCTGGTTTGCTTAACTTACATTGTCAAAGTAAACTTGGACGTATTAGACTCAGTTGATTATAGTGCTAAATTTAAAGGCATCTGATAGTCTGCAGCAAAATGCAACACTTTGTGGTGACTTTAAAATTCTGCTATTAGACTTCTGAACGTTTTCAAAGGAGTGATTTGAGAATTGACGAAGAAATTTTCTGTAATGGATAAATTCTTTAGAAATATTTCATAAATCATCGTCGTGGTAATTGCAATAGGTCGGAAGTCAAAAATTTCACTTGTAGGTTTATTGCACCATTAGCCCAATAGGTGCGAAAATATGCCAACGTTAAAAATTCCATAAACAAACAAACAATTGCACCATTATGACCAATCTAGTGAGCTGCACTGAATGCACTAGGTCGTATCTCAGTGCATATGAACTATTCTCGGTGATACAACAACCTGTTGCAGTCAGTACAGCTCACTAGAGTGGTCACAATGGTATAATGAGCCTACAAGTTAATTTTTTGACATTCATTCAATTGAGTTACCACGACGAAATGTTGTGCACTTTGCTCACCTTTTACCAACAAATTATCGTCATCCTTATCCTGATGTTGAAAGTAAACTTTGCCGTACAGCGAATAGTGCTGAATTGCCTGCAACTGCTCTTAAAATTTGTTTACGCAACTTGTACTGAAAATTAGCAACTGGTTGATATGTGTATCCCTCACTCCATTGGTGGTTTGCTTTTATTTCATTGTATTTTTAAGTGCGCCCTGCAGAACAATCAAGCTGTTCGTACTTTATCTTTTGGTTGTTTTTCCTTATGTAAATCATTAACGATCATAGCTTTCTTTTGGAAATGTTGGTGTTTTGTCTTTACTTTCTATATTGAGAGTATCGTTTCATCCTCGTTAAAAGATAAATTAAATGTAACAGTAAAATGATCGATATTTTCAGCAGCTTTTCATAAACTTGGTTATGCTATTAGTACATGTACTCGCTATTTGGTTTTCCACTAATCCAACAAATTTTCCAGTAATCTGTCTTCTAAATCCATTCCATTAATGTTAGTGAATTTGTAAACAATTAGACAGCCTTCGAAATAGCACATTTTTATATAGAATTCAACAAGATGTAGATTTCTGAACTGGTAGTAGTGTGTAAACATCCAATACATGAATTTTCTACCAATTAGAAAAGTTTATTTCGTTGTTTTTTGTACAAAAACACCTGGAATGCAGTAATCTTCAATGACCAGAAGTACAAGTAATTTCAGACAAATTGTGACAGTTTCACGTAATAATTGGGAGATTTTTGTAACAATTTGTGGCATAATGAAGCGAAAATTATTAACTTTGGCCAGCTGGCATTGTTGGATCCTTTAGCGTTCTTCGCAACCTCTAGAACTAAGCTGCAAATGGCTGGAAGCAGTACCGCCAATGGTACAGGGGTTGTAGTGGCATGGGTCATCCTAAAATGGAACGCTCTTTTTTTACTGTATCTCACAATCTTTAGGTTAGAAGTTTTGTCGTAACTTTTACATTTGCTTCATAAGGGTATGCATCCTCGTGGTCTAGTCGTCCATTAATAATGGCATAAGTAAATCCCTATTCAATGCCACCGCAGGCCTCCAACGACAAATTTGGCTTTCCAAGGAACCAGTCTTAGTGCAAAATAGCGAAATTTAATATATTTTCATTGAAATCAGAATGTCTTCAAAAGTGAGTATTCTTTGATGACTTACAACAGCGAAGACCCAGCAACTCCCACACTGGCCTTGGTACCTCACATGTGTAACACACCCAGAACTGAGCCAATCCATTGAAGCTGGTGCTGCTACACCATTATGAACATAGGGCTTGTCATATTTGCTGTTCTGTACTGTACTGTTCTGTACTGTTGCTGTACTGGAATCAGTAATTGTTGTTGGTTGATATCGTAGAGGGTCGATATTTCAGCAACTTACAACGTGATCTTTGGAAAGTCAAACAATAAACTCGATGAATTCAAATTAATTCTTTAATTCTATTCTTTGTCAACTGAACTGTAATGAAAAGACTTGCAATGTTAGTGAACCGATATATTCCTCCTTCATAAGTTGACATTCCTTAAATTGCTTGTACAATGCATTATGGCGATCAATGTTTACTTTGTTGTTCAAGAAAATCTTCTGATGAAAGTGATCCTCAGTTGTCGTTTTATACGATTTTCCTTTAAAATACATGCACTAAGAAGTGTAAATCTTAAAATTTAACCTGAGCGTTCTTACAAAAACATGTTTAAACAAGTTTAACAGTTGCATGTTTAACGCATGTCTATACACATTTATTGAAACTGATGATTCTGCTAATGTAATCGCGCTATTTTTGTTAGAATTTCTTGTGAAAATGCAAATGTTTGAACAAAATTTTTGAATAATAGCATAATTACTAACAAGAAGTATTGAAATACACTAGCTTTACAAAATCTTGATATTAAATAAAAATTATTCAAAATTGACAGATACAGTAAATTAGCAACGAGGCATTCGTGATTTGTGAATAAGGTTTGAAGTAGCAAACGATCGAGTTACATACTCGGAATATTTAGTTTTAATGGTATGCCCATTTAAATCTCCTTGCAATTAATTTGGACGAAAAATGCTATTGCACTGCAAAACAAGTACGAAACAAGTACTGTGTGTTTTCTTGTATGTATCCTACAGTATTCATCGTTGTCGAGAGTGGAAGCAATGGCTACTATGACAGGGCAACAGATGGATAATATTCATTACTAAATTAATGAGAGTAACCTGTTGCATTTTATATGTAGATACTTCTTACTGAAGAACACATTTTGACAAATTGGATGACATACTAACCACTACAACTTAATGTCCAACTAGTAAAACTTGCTGTTTTAATAAGAGTCGTTCGTTGTGCAGGCTGCCATGCATGTTTATATACAGTACTTTTCTTGAAATGTCTTATCAGTTATTTTCACGTGTGAATTGTACCAAATAATTCATAACTGGCTGCTGTAATCAGGCACTTGACATTTCTTTGAAAGTCTCTGGAAAACGTTAAATATGTATCACACAGCGACATCGTATTACCTCAATGATCTAATTGCAATCAATTGAGAGAACTTCATCATCGTTCGTTGGTCCAAGTGTAAACATTGTCGTTTTTTTGTAAATGAAGGTCTAAATCGTGTGTATCAAGAACCATACACCTTTGATAATGTGAAATACAGAGGTATATTATGATTTGCATCAAAAAATCTTAAAATACTGAAGGTTATTTTAATTTTGGAAACCACCTTTGGATTATCAGTTAATTTTCAGTATGTTAATCTTTTTTCGAAACGAACTTGAACAATGAAAAGACCAATGCAGACGTTAATATTTAACATTGTCATTAATGCAAATGGTTTTCCAGTCTGAGTTATCTCTGGGCGAAATATTATTCTCAAATAATTTCTCGATTCTTGCAGTCATATAGTTGTCTATATGTTGTCTAATGAAATTAGTGATTATATAACACGCAGACACTTTTCAGAATATAACACATTTTTTATAATAATTGAACGAATTTTACCATTACACGACCTGAATTGATTCATAATTCAAAACTTCTAATACTTGTATGCATTTGCAAAAATTTGATAAATTACAATAAATATCAGTTGCTGAAAATAGTACGTATAAACATCAGCGAAGTTGAAGAGAGAAAAAAAATCCAATACATGAATTTGCTGCGAAATCTAAAACACGTTTATTTCGATTTAATGTTGATATACTTTGAACAGTTTGGCAAGTTGTAAAAATTTCACTTAGGTAAAATCATTGAAACATTTGATCGGCTGACAATTCCAGTTATTGCGTTGTATACATATTATTTTTGGACTTATTATTATAAACAAATTATGACAATTTAACATTGGAAGGTGGTGTTATACAATTAATGCCTGTTCATGGTTACATGGTATATGAAACCAACTCATTAAACGTTTGACCAGCTGATATCGGTGGCAATTCAGCAGTTATTGTTCTTGTTGCGGGACATGCGGATGTAACCGTCTTCACCCCATCCTTCACCCCAACTGTAAAAATAACGTCAATGTTAAGCACTCATATTTTAATGGAAAGCTCATTCATAAAACAGCAACAATATGTACCTGTTTTTAACTACCCAGAAATCTTGCCCATTGGCATTTCCATAGCCAACAACCAGGACTGCATGGTCCAAAGATGTTGTGCTGCAAGCTGGCTCATAGTATACACCTGAAGTCAGCACATCAAACCATTTAAAATACATGCACAATAACTGCAGATCTTGCTAAGTCATTTAAGGCAAAACAAAAAAGAATGCGACCTACCACCTGAGTATTGTTGAAATGAATTGTGACCAGCATCAATTCCTACAGAAATTGGCCCAACTGAGCTCACAGCATCCTTTAAGCAATCTTCACATCCTCCAGGAGTAATATACGATAACTCGAAGCAGTACCTCCAATGGCGTTGGGGTTATAGCGGCATGGTCCGTCCTAATATGGAATGTTTTTCTTAGCTCACTCTCTTTAGTTGCGTAGGAATGTCCCAAACTTTACCTTTGCTTCGTAAGGGTATACGCATCTTCACGGTCTATTCCTCCGTTATATATCACATAAGCAAACCCCTTTTCATTATTACCACCACTGCAACCGTGTAGGTCAAATGATCCACCACAGTCCACCAGTTGTTGTTCACTCAGGGAGACAAGTTGCCCTTTTGCAAAGAAATTTTGGCTTTCTAAGGAACCAGTCTTAGTGCAAAATAGACGACAATTAATGAATTGTCATTAAAATCATCTTTTCAATGGTCACTATTCTTTTATGACTTACAACACTGAATTAAGGCCCAACAACTTCCACACCCGCCTTGGTCCTTCACAGGTGTAACACAGCCAGAACTTCGCCAATCCATGGAATCTGGGGCAGCTACACCGTTATGTACATAGGGCTTGCCATATTTGCTGTACCTTGAAAGGGAACCAGTATTGAAGCTACCCGATGGACCGGTTTTAGGATTTTTTTGGCTGATATCGGCAGAGGACTGGTATCCGTTCAGCATTTCTGCAACTTCCAGTGCAGTCTTTGAAAAGTCAAACAAAATAGAAACTCAATGAATTCAAAATCTTTTCAACGTTTTCTAATCTTTGTCAACTAAACTGTGTTAAAAAGGCTTGCCATGTCTGTGAATCGATGTATTCCTCTTGTGTAAGTTGACATTCCTTGTTCATACAATGCATTATGGCGATCAATGTTAACTTTGTTGTTCAAGAAAATTTTCAAACGAAAGTGATCCTCAATTGTTGTTTTGTACGACTTTCCTTTAAAATAACATGCACGCAGATATGCGAATCAGAAATTTAACTCAACGTTCTACATACAAAAAGCATGTCTAATAGCAGACATTTTTTGTCTGATAACAGCACGTCTATGCAATTGTATATGGTATTCAAAGAAACCGACAGTTCCTTTAGTGCAGTTGCACCATTTTGGTCTGTAATCTCTGCATTTCTGATGTTGACTTTAACGTTTGAACGATATTTATATTAAATAGAAATTATTCGTAATTAACAGTTACATATTATGCAGATTGTGGCTCAAAAATATTAGTTTTAAAATTATGCCCACTGCTTACATCCCCTTGCAATTAATTTGTACGTAAAATGCAATTGCAGTGCATTCATTTTATGAGAGAAATCAACGAAAAAGTACCATAAGTTTTCTTGTAGTTCTCCCATTCATTATTGCTGAGAGTGGCAGCAATGGCCACTATGAAGGGCAACAAATAGAGTATATTCATTACTAAATTAAAGAAAATTAGCCTGTTAGCATTTATAGATTGATAGCTTCTATTACTGAAGAGGAAAACATGACAAATTAATAAAACATCAGCATACCTACTACTTCACAGAGTTAATTTCAAATATCTTAATGTCCAACTTTTCTTACTGATTTTATGCGAGTTGTTTGTTATGCTAGCTGCTATGCACTTTTATACTATTTTTCTTATCCATTATTTTCAACGTGTTACTAGTACTAACTAATTGTAAGCAGAATATACAGATACGGTAATTGCGTACACTGATATTTCTGGGAATTTCGATGGAAAACCCAAAATAGCTATTACAAAATGACATCCTATTACACTGATATGCACCTGCACTTTCATTTTGCTAAGCTAAATATATACTTTCTAGAGAATTTGATTATCATTCGTTAGCTCAAATGTTAACACTCTGTTTTTGGAAATGCAGGACAAATTCATGTCAGTACATGTTCGATAATAGAAAATACAAAGCTACAGTATGTTATCATTAGCTTCAAAAAATCTTCAACTGCTGAAAGTTATTTACGTTTTGAAAAATAAACTTTGCATTATCAATCCATTTTAATTTTTTTTTTATCTTTTACTTTATGTAGATATCACTTTCTGCAGAATTTCATTATCATTTATTGGCCTAAGGGTTAGCATATTCTTGTTTTGCATTTTCAGATCTGAATCATTGGGGGCAAATACGTATATTTAAATTAATGAAATTTTTGTTATTGTTTACGTACAGAATAAAGTCAACAGAATGAAAAATGAATAGATTATCCAAAGTTGAATGCTTTCAAATCCGCAAGATTGTGATCAATGTGATATTAACATACAGGGCGTTTTTTTAAAAACTTTCCACATTGATTATTAAAAAACAGCATGAGATACTGAAATTTTGCTTGGGGGAATGTTTATCAACCGTAGGGGGAACTATTTGTAAAACATTCGCAAATGATAGTGACCCACCCCTTAACTCCTATTGACCCCAACTTAAACATTTTAAACGGCAACCCATACCTTCTTATTATGGGACACGATATGCATGGCTGGTAACCCTTCATTGGAAAGTTTTCAGAATGCCGAGTGATTTGACGCAAACAAAAGTAAAATCGGTTTATGGGTACGTAACGCATTAGTTAAGTCGGTGAAGGAGTTAAATTCAGAGTCTAATTCCTCATGTTATCGTCATGTCATCCTCATGTTACATTTCCTTTTATACTATGTTTTTTTAAAACAAGCAAATCAATAAAAAATTACTTACCAGTTATTCAGCAGACCTTAATTAAGTGCATGATTGACAGAAATATCAGCTATTTATGCTGATAATTTTTTTATTCACGATTTACTTCGTTCCGATTTGAATTACAGTTTCCGTGTGTCGTTCTTTTCTCGTCGTAACCATGGCAACGGCTCGTTCGATTTTGGTTCGATCTAATTCGATTTATTGCTTTCATGGAGATTGTAATTGAAATCTGAACGAAGTAAATCGCGAATAAAAAAACTTATCTACAAATATAGACAATATTTCTATCAATCTGATACTAAAGTACGTACTGCCGAATAATTGGTAAGATAATTTTTCATTCTTTTTGCGTGTTTTAAAAAAACAGTTTAAAGGAAAGTTTCTTGCTGTGAGAATCTGACTTTCCTCTGCCCCGGGCTATCCGTCTTCACCTTAACCACAGACGAATAATGCATAACTGATTGACATTGTAAAAAAATAATTCAAAGTAGTTGCTCGAAATGTTGACCATTATTTGTGAGGCAATAATAAGTGCAGACTTATGAAGACTCATGTAAAACGTTTAGATTATGTCCCGATTCAAACTTAATACCAAGCATAATCCAACTACTGTATATAATTTTCGATCATATCTTTGACACTGGTCAACCGATTTAACTTTTGTTCCCCCCAAATTACTTGGCCCTGATTACATTACTGATTGAATTACAAGCCAATCAGTCCCATTACGAAAAAAATTTAGTTTTCACTTTTATAAATTTCGAAAACTTGGTAAGTGCATATTTCTGACATCAAATATTCATGTACAATAGTAATGTTTGCGAATGGTTCCAAGATTCTCCATAATGTTATCTCATCTTTTTGATAATAATTGTAAATTTTGAAAAAAAGACTGAAATTCCAGAATTTTGGATGAAGCGACTGATTGGGTTGGCCGATTTCAATTTCGTTTTCGCCGAAATTCATCATTTTTAATGGGATTTTTTTAAAGATATCACAAGGTATGGGTTGCCATTTGAAATTTTTAAGTTGGGGGTCAATTGGGGTCAGGTGGTGGGTCACTGCCATTTGCGAGTATTTTACAAATGGTTCCCTCCCCCTACGGTTGATAAATATTCCCCCCAACACGGTTTCTCTATCTCATGCCGTTTTTTAATAATCAAGGTGGAAAGTTTTTTAAAAAAAATACCCTGTATATGCTGGTCAACATACATAGAGTAAATTACTATTGCGTGTCCTAGTCCAAGTGGTCAACATACAACATACAGAGGTCTGGGTGGTCAACATACAGAGGTCACCTTCCATTGAGTTAGTTTGGTGACCGTCCTGTAAGTTAAAATGTGGTCAACATGAGGAGGTGGTCATTTTTGGAGGTTCTACTGTACATAGAGATTAGCAACGTGTCTCGACTGACAACAGCTTAGAGCCAAATCGACCGAAGGCACGTTTCTTTATATGCTCATCCATTTTCAATCTTACGTGTATTTTTGCAAGTATTTCCAGAAAAAAAACTTCAACTTACCGGTTGCGAAGAAGGTCGGTCCTGGTCCAGCGGATTCTACGAAAGGAAAAAAGAACTAATTAGTCACCTGCCACGGCTGACAGGAGGCGCCACATAACGGCTTTTGCGAAACAGAACGTTCGAAAAAGACCTTTAGGGTAACATCACTAAAATGCATGGAAAATTGGCAGTAATACTGTAATCAGTGGCATTGCATGATTGGGGACAGATCGAGAGCTCCAAATTGGCAATCAGTCAGTCCTCACTTTGGCAGATTTGATCATCGCTACGCAACCACTGAATTACCAGCTCGAAAATTCGATCGATAAACCCACAATTTTTAAGAACAAAACCTTCAACTGTCTCGTCGGTGCGAGGTCTTCGATCGGCGATTAAAGTTAACGGAGTTTTGGCGCAACCGACTTTTCTGCCCATCTGCAGGTGGCGCCTTTTTGGCAAGGAGATACAGTACATGTAAGCTATTAGGTCTACGGATAATTTCAAACTGTTTATATCCTCGTTTTTCATCTGAAAATAGATTTCGCCCATCAGCCAAACATCTCGGGTGCTGAAAACTGAGTCGGGGTCCTGCTGCCGTTTTTGCAGCTTTACTGAAACCTTTTATGTTTCTCATCGAAAGGGGCCATCCATAAAGGACGTTCTGGGAAGGGGGTAGGGGTTCAAGGAAAGTGGACGTCCGGATCGTCAATTGGACTTTTTTTATAAAAATTTCGCCTACGGCGTTACCATTATCTTTCACTTTCCCTAATATTTCTTATGAAAAATTAACTAAAATCTATTATTTTTGCCGAATTTTGTTTACAAAAATTTCGCCTACGGCGTTCTCAAATAATATAAGCGGTATTTGGCTACTTAGCACATTTTTTTAACAAAGATATTGCCCGCAACTGTGCACGTTTCAATCATTGTGAATCATTTTACAATATCGAAAGGATATCAGGGTTCTCCCAGACATGGAAAATCTGGAAAAGTCAGGGACGTTGAAAATGTCATTTTAGGGTGAACCATGAAGAAGTTGACATCGTTATTAATAGGCCTACCAATACACTAAAAATCCATTATTTCCAGTAATTTTTCAGAAAAT
>JAQGAF010003982.1:0-15639 GCA_034687865.1 Kryphioiulus occultus
ATTCGCAGAGATGTCATGTATACAATTTTTTCAATTTTTTAACATGGCAGGGGTGGGAGGGGAACTTCCCGTTAAGGCTATAAAATTACCAAGAAAACCGTAAAAGAGACATAACCACAGAGGCATTTAGTTACACAAATTTCCATAAAAAAATATTCATAGATATTGATGCAGGGCAGGAAAAAGCCCCGCAGAAGAAAATTTTAGAAAAAAAACCAGTGACGAATGATGGCGTTCTTTAAAAACACAATATTAATAATTATGAGAATGCCATAGAGAATTTTTTTGAAAAACTTGCTGAAATAATGTATTATTTCAGAATATTTTCCAAAAATGTTTTTCGGAAATGATAATTTCGAAGAGAATACTGTGCGTGCAATTAAAAAAACATTCCCTGCACAGCAACCTGGTAAATTTTCTTTACAAACAGCCAGGTTCCAATTAAAATTCCCTGAATTTTTCAGGTTTTCAAGGTTTTTCCAGGTTGGTATAGTCACCATGGTATTACATTTCAGTGATAGGTGTAATTGTTCGCAATATTATTTGTTTTGCAATCTTTTATGGTTTAAGAATACCATACACATTGAGCTTCCAATGATACACCAAGGAAATAATTCTGAAATGCAATAATCGCAAAAAATCCTCGATTTTTTTATAAATGTTTGTAAATTGTTTTTTCTGCATTTTAAACGGGCTCCCCAGCTACCCAAACCTGGTTAAATAACCCAAAAGTTGGTGAAAGTGGTTATCATTGGGTACGACATACATGTACATGTTCATGTAACTCGAAAAACTCATAAAATGTTTCCAAGAAAGTTAGAAGAAATATTCTTACGGAAGCATGTAAGGAAGTGATCAGTCTGTGTGCACAGATACTCTAAAAGCCTACACAACTATTGATTTGCCATTTAAAAAATGCGCTATTCAGCCAGTTTTGATAATGTAATAGTATACCTTCACAGGGTAAAAAAAATTTCTGATCAGCGATTTTTGGGTAACTAAAAAAAAAGTTCAGGAAGCACTGGTATAGTCATATCAAAATTTGGCGAAAAATAACGATATAAATTCAACTAACAGCTACAGTAAGTGCCCTATTGTCAGCAAAAGAAATACCACGTGGGAGAGATCACGAGACTACATACAGCAAGTAAAAAACACCACCATCAATCCACTAGATCTTCGTCAATAAATCCACTCTAAGGCTCTTAGTTGCTAACGAGCAGAATCAGCCTCAACCAGGCACCCTTAGACTCACAGTTGCTAATGACCTTAGTGGCTAGACTCAACTAGACATCAGCAAAACTGACTTGTTCACAGCCTGCAGTAGGTATAAGTGGTATTGATTCTGCCCAATTAGTTGTTTTTGTGGTCAGTGAGACCATGGCCCAATAAAACAATTCGTTTCATACTTTCTTCATTTACATAATATTTTTGTGATTGCCTTGATTTGCAACAGCACACAATCTTGTTATTTGCAAGCAAGGCTAAGCAAAGAGTGTAGTTAACTCACCATTGTATTCTTGAGACTTCCTCGTTATTTCGTAGACAATGGCTCCGTAAGTGACCACGATGACCACTAATGGAAATCCGTACATGGCGGTCATGCCGAACAAATTGTACGCCAATTCGTAGCTGTGATTGGGAAACGAACCCAGCGTGATGCACTGATAATACCACGGAAAGACTGGGTGTTGTTTTAGGTGAAATACTGCAATCTGAAAAAAAATAAGAAGTAAAATCAGTGGAAAATTCGGCATAAAATATTTCTGCACAATTCACAAAAATGACAGAGAAAGCAATACACAACCCAATAAAAATTAGTCGTATACAGTAAGTTATCTGGATTTCCCCTGAGATTTTAAAATAAATTTTCCTGACCAATGAAAATGCAAAATTATTAAATGCCATTGTCGGGAATGCTTCTTATATCTATAAAGGAGATTAAACACAAATTATAAAAGAAAACTGCAAATTTGGATAAGTATTTGTGTGAAATTGGCAATTCCATTACCATTTTCACGGAATTGCTTGTAATCCCTTGATTTTTGTGTTAACCAATAAATAGCTATAGAAAATGTATTATTAATTTGTTGAAATTCCACGACTATTTTCAAAGTAAATCCAATTTCCCTGACTTTTACAGGTTTTGAAATAATTTTCCCAGACCACCCTGACCACTGAAAATGCAAAAAATATTAAATGTCAATATCAGGAAAGCTATATTTATTGCTTGTTAAATCTAAACAGGAAATAGTACACACATTTTTATAAGAAAACAGCAAATTTGGATTGCGAAATTGTCAATTTCATTACAAGTTTCAATGAATTGCTTATCATCCCTTGATTTGTGTATTAACCAATAACTAGCTACATAAAATGTATTATTAATTAGCAGAATTTTCCTGACTCTTTCAAAGCGAATACAATTTCCCTGACAATTCCAGGTATGGGATAACCCTGCTTTCATATATTTCCAAGCATTTTAATCAAATTTATGCAGTCTTTATTGTCTTTAATGACGAACACATTTTGCCAGGACGTGTGCTGGTTGCTGATTCGTTTCCTGAGTGATTTCGTCGCTTTTCGACCCCCTTACATTAATTAAATAATCCGTGAATGCATATTTAGATAATAGCATGATTCGTGTTAATTATCAGCTTTTCCTCTTACAATACGTGTACTGTATACCGGTATGCATGCAGGTATATTAGCAAGCATAGGAGGTTATATCACAATTTGGTTAAGTACCAAGCACTGATTAAACTTGCAAATTGGTTCTCAAATCGAATTAGTGAAATGGAAATTCCAGGCAAAATACCAACTGAATGAAATTCATTTCACCAACATCATACTGCGCACGCATCATTAGTAAAATGCCCCCTATGGATTTTAATTCAAATTGTGTCGAAAACCCTTAGCGGAACAACTTGGTTTCCGGTAAAATGTACGAAAGGCATTTATTTGATGGCATGTCATCATAATTAATTTGGCAAAGTTGGGAATATTGGCTTAGAAACTGCCTTATTGCTTTGTTTACGTGTTGCTTAGTGCACCAAACTCCGATTATCACAGGGTCCACCAGAGGTGACATTTTCAGCTTCTAAAACAAATTTCCGGACTTATCCAGCTTTTAAAACAAAATTTCCATGACTTTTCCAGCTTTTGAACCAAATTTCCATGACTTTTCCAGCTTTTAAAACGTTTCCCTGACGACTGAAAATGCAAAATAAGACACGTTAATGTAAGGAATGCTACATTAGTTGTTTTTTTATATATAAGCAGGAGAGAGAACATATATTTTCAAAAATAAACAGCAAATTTAGATTAGTTTTTTAATTTCTTTCCAGAATTGTTTGTCCTATCTTGATTTTTGTAGATTGTAAAATTTGTTGAATTTTCCTGACTTTTCAAATTAAAACAATTTTTCTTGATTTTTCAATTTTTGCAGGTCTTGGAGAACCCTATTACATGTATTCGGTGGGGCCTAGCAATTTTCAAAATTAACTTCACTTTACGTGAAATTAATTAGTTTCAAAATTAATTTCACCTACATGTATACTGATCTTTATATACTGATATCAGTAGTCCAAAAAACCACTATTCATCACTATAGAGTAGTGATATCAATAGTGGTCATATACTAATCTTTCCACCAGGGATAGTGCACCCTACACAGAAATCATTACAGGTGGCGCTGCAAGCCTGTACTTCCTAAATGGGTCTAATGCAGAAAGGTAATTAATTGAGTCAATTAAGCAATGCCAACTTTTACTGTTTCACCGACACAACAAAGAGCATAGCACAATCAGCACTTCAAGTGCATTAGAACGACTGTTTGCTCGTTTCTGGCAAACCAAACAGTCCATCGTTTGCCAACTTCCACCGGAAATTACGTCATTTCCGAAAGAGATTTCATTTCAGAGCCAATAACACGAGGTAGGAGGTGAGCTGTTTATCGTGCACTAGTTCAAAGCCCCTAAAACGTGGTGAGCCTATAAACGAGCTCCAAAGTCACTGGATTACAATGTTGGTAGCAAAAAATGTGAAATAATTACAGATAAAGGTTACACGAAGAGGCAAATCATGGGCTTAAGCAACGAAAAAAACAAGGCCAATCAGACCTTTTTGCCAAACAAAACTTTGGGAATGATTTCACCATATTTTCTTAGGATTAATGAAAACACTGCAGTGGAAAAACACTCGATTCCAAAACAAAAATCTTACAACGAAGCCTTATTTTAACAACTAAGCTCAGAGAGCTTTGTCTTGGCAGGGATGCTCTTGTGTCGTGCATCCAAATGAACTAATTAATACAAGATTTGTTCATGATAACGGAAATTGGATGAGGTAGACGAAAATACGACATTAAGCTTGTTTTGCCAAATCTCTCGTCTGGTTCCACGAGACAACATGCATTGTCAGATATTTGAAACTACTCGTATCGTTTTCAATGTGGTTGGTCGAATCTTCAATAAAATTCCCCTGACTTTTCCAGGTTTTCCAGACACTTTTTTGGAATTTTTTTCCCAACAACTAGAAAAATTAAAATAAATATTAACATTTAAGAGAAAGCCGCAATGCATTTTTAAAGATATTCTTAAGAATATTAACATTCAAGATAATGCAGTAGGCAATTTTTTTAAATAGCATTTTTTTACAAAAACTAGGTCACAAATGATGGATTTCAGATTTTTTTTCTAAATTAAATTGTATTCAATGTTTTTCAATGTACGGTAAATCATGTACGGTACTGAGAAGAGCTGGCAATAGACACAGATCAGATGGGGAATGAATGTCCCATTTCAAATGCCATATGGCGGAAATTGCATGAAATTTCAGAAAAGTCTAGATAATGAAATAATGGATTTTAGTCCATAATTTTGTAAAAATAATTAATAATTAAGGGAAAACAGAAGGCGATATTTTTTGAAAAATAATGGATTTTTAGTGAATTAACAACGCAGTGAACATTAGTGGTTGAAACCACTACATGTAGACGTCAAACACTATTTTTGTGGACTTCTTTCGAAATTTTAAAACTTATTCATAATGATTTAAACGCTACATGGATTTTTGTTGTTGAAAAATTCGATCAACACAAAAAATTTGATAAGTAGCCAACTACCGTATTTATTATTTAGGACCACCGTATGCGACATTTAAAAAACAAATAGCAGAAATAATGGATTTTAGGTATAGTTTGGTGGATTTTAAATAAGAAGTATTTGGAAATGTTAATGACTATCCGATCGTTAAAAGCAAGAATATTCCAGGACATCCTAAATGGATGGCCACTAATGATATGCAAGTCACATAAGGTCGAATTACTTTGGATTGGAGGTTTCAATTAACGTCGTAATTCTCAACATTCTGCAAACGCTTCATAGCTTCAGATAACGAGAATACATGAACAGTCCAGGTAATTGCACGTTAAAATGATATGCTGTGTACATTAACGCGATAGTTTTCAGGGAAATTGGCCCATTATTACATTGCTGCTAGCCAAATAAAGGGCCATAAGCAGCAACCCCATTCATTGGAAAGCTTGAATTGATGGTGCACTGGGTGTACTTTAATGGGAATGAAAATGGGATAAAACCTCGTCAATTTTCAAAGCAATTTGAAAGGTACACATCCTTTAAACGGTATAGAATTAACACATGCATGGCTCACACCAAAATTTGCAACTCAATTTCCTTGACTTTCCCTGACCAAATCTGATCAATTTCCAGGCAATTTCAAGAAACAATTTTTACAGATTTGATCCGAGCAAATATACCATATGATGGAAATTTTAGAAATTATAACTCTGAGCACGAAATGGTGGAATTAGCCAATAATTTTGTAAGAAGAAATAATATTATTAATTAAGAGTGCCATATGCGACATTTTTGAAAAATAACGAGGAATATTGAATTTTTAGTGTAATAATATTGATAATGACGCGAACACTAGTAGTTGAAACCACTAGATCTCAAACACTGCATTTTTGAGGACTTCTTTAAAATATTAAAAAATTCTTTATAATGTGTAAAACACCGTAGGCTAAATGTATTTTAACAAAAATAATGCATTTTGGGTGAATTTTTCTGAAGGAAAATAAATGATAATGAAAACGCCGTAGTGGAAATTTTTAGAAAAAAGTAGATCACAACTACAGGTATTCTAATGCTTTTCATGAGATACTTATACCAATCAAATTAGTTGTCTCACAACAAATTTACATACATTATGAATTTCCCTGACTTAACGGCCAAAATGTCAACATTTCCCCGACTTTCCCTGACCACATTTCATTTCCCTGATTTTATCTGACGGTATGAACACTGACACATCTGGAAAATTGGAAACGCCTTTGGTGCCGTTGCAGGATGTTGATAATTGCAATTAAGCCTCTATTCACCACAATGCTGGAAGGTGGTGCCCTTACAAGTCCTTCAATTACAGCTTAGGACAAGAGACCAACAAAACAACAATGCAGCTTCGATGAAGCCAACAAATACAACTCTTAATAACGCTATTGAGTTGTGTTTTATCGCTAAATATAGATTTGCAATGAGGTTGTGTACACTTATATCCAAGCGTTATTCCGGCACGAGATATGCTTTTCTAAACATTTAATTGGGTCTATTATGGCCCTAAAGAAGTTTTATATTAGGAATATCAGTGATATACACGTACATATATTTATGAAAGTGATCGTGATTGGAAGTTGATTCACACAATGCGTTTTGATGACATGGCATCAGATCAACTAACGAATGTTTTATCGTAATTAAATAATACGTGGCTTACAAATGTCGGCATTTCCCCAGCTGAAGCTAATTAAAGGCTCATTTATGATGAGCAATCAAAAATCAATGGAACTGCTGGAAGAAGTAATTACGTAAATGTATATCGAAGCAGTTCAAAAGCTATATTGTGTACTGTATAACAATGTACATGTAGATGTAAATTTCGAGAATATAAGATTAATGTTTTGTTTTGGTTACAATTGGGTAACAAGTTCACTCATATGTATTTCTTTGATACAGGGTGCCGCACTTAAAAGTGGCCTTTACGCGTTTCTAGTGCACTGATGTGGGCTACTTTTATCAGGGACATCCTGTAAATATTATCGATTGTTGTACCTCTCGGTATAACAGTGTACAGTATATTTAAGATGGAATTTTCACGGGTCTCTCGATATATTAATGTCAAGATATCAAATATGAAACCACATTACGGCGATCTTTGTTCTTCCGGTGTCAAATTTATATCATTTATATCAGTATTTAGTATGTATTTGTCGCATCAATGTACACATGGGTAGGAGATAAAAAAGCCAGGTAGGGAGTGACACAAGGTGAATGCGACAGGAGACAATGGACAATGCTGGGTGCTCAAGTCACCACTAACGCATGACCCTTCAGGAACAGAGAAATCAAAGCAGTCAATTCCATGTAGAAATGCATGCAAACTTGATTCGGTAGTCTCGAGGGGCAATGCTCGCCACAGGCGTTCCACTCTATTGGTGAAAAAATTGAAGCGACAATCAAGTCGACAGCTCTGGGGTAGCAATTTCAGGCCCATGCCTGCTCGGGTAGAACATCTGGGAGCGACAGTAAAGAAATTGGTAAACGGCAGGCAAGAATCTCCATGGAGTATGTGATAGAACAATACGAGGTCCATCTTTAGTCGTCTCAGTTCTAGTGGCTCAAGGCGGTCGGGGTACGAAGGCCGGTGTTGTCCGAATAGCCTGCGTGTAAAGTAACGTTGCACGCCTTATATAGTATAAAATCAGGTTATTTGTGAGTGACGGAAAATGGAGGATAAAATAAGAAATGTCTGGTGACCTTCGCCCTTAAGTTCACGCAGATAACACCAGCATTACGACTGTTTTCTATCAAAACGTACCAAATCTGATTGGTGTACATGCATCTGCCTTAAATACGGATTATAAGATTGAAAATACATGTATCTTGATATAGAGTAGGCCTACATGTATCTTGAATATGCCTATCTTGCAGTAAGAGTTTACTTCGTTACCCATAACATTTAATCCATAAAAGCATTATAATGGAGAAACCATAACAAAGCTGTTACTATGGAGAAATCGCCAGAAGCAAACTACGAAGACATGAAAATGACCATCACAAGTCCATCAACTGCTTGTCCATAAAAGCACTGCACAAGGGGCTATTTTTCTTTTCAACTAAGTTTATAGGACCTTTACAAATTCATCCTGTAAATCGATAGACGAAGATACTATATTTAGATCCCTGGTAGAGAATTAATAAACTGATCTCAGCATTTCTTGAGGGCTGTGAACCTTACAAATTTTCTTCGTGACATGTGGACACAACGCCAATATTGTTATGTCGCGAAATAAAAGCAATATTGAGCTTACAAAGGAGAAAAAAACTATACGTAAGACGATAAAGTCACCGAAAGAATCCGGATAATGCCGTTTGCAAAACTGCAATATCCGATTTTGTGTGGGCCACAGGGCCTGGATGCGATAACAATGATAGTGACAACCCTATAAAATAGGTGTTACATTTGTTCGCCAAACGAATAACCGCCGTAGAAAGTATTACTGAGAGATAAAAACATTGTTCCTTTAGGAAAGCACACAGGACAAGTAAATCAAATACGTGTATGCCTACATGTAACACGACTCGTATGTACCAAGAAAAAAGGATTGAATAGCAAAGAAAGCGTACTACCAGCAGACCGAAAACGTATAGATAAAACACCAGCAGTGTTCATTCAGAGATGTTTTCGTTTGCAAAAAAACTGTCAGAGATAAAACACAATTTAGTGAAGTTTTAAAGAGTCAGAGATATAAGCCCCACTTATCGTCGAGTTTCCATTAGTTTTCATCTTGATTTACTCAGCTTGGATGGAAATCATGCAAACGATCACATTAAACTGCTAAACATGTAGCTACTGATTACGACTCACCTTAAAATAAGAAAATATCAATGAGTATAACTCAAATTAACGTTTTAAAACGAAATATGGCAAACTTATTTTCGCATTAAAGATGGAATACGGAAAATGGAATCGAATAATCTCACGCGCTTTAACGGAACAAAATCTCGTGCTGGGATAAATGCAGTCACGTGCAGTGCACGTGCGGTAATGTTTCACGCCCACGAGCGCGTGAAGCTCCGATTTCAGCCAATGAGCTTGACTATTTCGTAAAAATGGTCAAATTTTAGGTCATGGGTCACGGAGGTCAAATATTTATGGCTATTCGTCATCGGGGTAACGCGAGGGTCAATTTTATCTTTAAAAAATTGGCTAGGCTCATGGGTAAGGATTATGCGTAAGATTATTAAGTGCAAGTATTGATTATTTTAATAAATTCACCGTATTTTAAAAAAAAACTTAGCTAGAAAATGACATCAGTAATAGTTTCTAAAAAAATACACTTGTCATTTCTTTCCCTGGATGATATTGAAAGAGGAGCGAGTAAGATGAACGACTAACAATGTAAGTAATTAACATAATTTCAATGTAATGCATGCGTGTTTTGAAAGCACTTACGAAAACATATTTATATTTAATTAGTACACACATCCGGTAAGTTCATGTCTACATTTAGTATATTTTAATGGCCATCTCGCAAAAATGCAGTATATCTATTGAGTTTTTCATAGACCAAGTGAGAATTCGTCTCTGGGAAAGCACACCTGGCAGATAACATCGATTAAAAGCTCGATATTGTGTGTAATTTAAAAATCGTAAGATATTTTTTTGCTATTTTGGCATTAAACATCTACACGCAGACTGATACGTATGCGTGCTATATCGCTTTTAAATCTGTCTAAGCTTATAACATTAGTCTGTCATAATCACTGCTCCAATTACGTTGCAACAGCTAGGAAATATAAATGTTTAATGAATGCCATGGGGAATGAAGTGCATTTTCGTTAGATCTAATGCGTATGTTAAGAAATCTCGAATACCAAACACGTTAAAGCTTCATGTAATTGCTGCAGGATGTTCTTAGTGCAGTACATTAGTTAAAGCTTTTAAGATATTCATGACACTAAAGTTAGAGTAACCATGGTAACGCTGTAAAATAAAAACTGAATATGATACCTTATGTAACAGATATCACAAATAAAGCGAAATAGCATTAAAGTAATCTAATCCTTTGAAATGGAACTTTATTATGCAAAACTACTTTTCATCAACATGGAAATGCGTTTCGATATACATGTAGGTTTACATGTACATGTACATTTGATGTTCGACCGACTTCAACTTCCACGAAATCGATACAAATCTCAATTTAAGATAGGATTTAAGAAATACACGTAATTACAGTTGGTTCGAAGAATTCCCTGCATGTAATCTTTCCCCATTATACTCCCTGTTGCGAAAACGTACTTTACCAACGAAAACAATATGACTTCATTAGGGGGTTGAATCGAGAATGTAATTGTCCCTTAACTCCTGATTTCATTGTGTCGCATAAAATCAGTGGCCCAGCTCTGAATAATTTAGCACAAAGAATCAAGTTTCAGTAAAATAACACCAAAAGCCACTTGTTTTATTTACTACTTTCAGAATAAATAAACACCAGGAGTCCAGAGGGAAAAGCAAATTGAACGGTCGCCTTTAAAGTGCTATGGGGCTTGTAGACTCGTAGTTATATCCATTATTAAACCCATCAGTAAAGAATTTGAATCATTGGGGAATACATTTATCTCCATTGTCTTTTAATAACAATTCCATGTGCCCATTACAGTGACATATTAGATTACACACCATCATAGCGTAATGATGAAACGAATTGAGAACAGCTTTTTATTGACAAGAAGACGACTATTTGATATTAATAACTCATGTTTAGGTTAGACATAAAGTCAGGGTGAAGTTAAAGTTGGAAGAACCTCATCGGTTTTTTTTTTGGAAAAGCCACAAAGGAAAACCACGAAAGCCAAAGGTTGACCAGCTGTGACCAAGTAAGTCTCAGAAGTGATTTACTTATTTAAACACTTGGGCAGACTCTCTTAACCGGAAAAGCCCCCTTAAAGATGGCAAACCATGTGTGCGAGAGTGTACCTAAGGACAGCCATCTTCAAGGGGCAGCATAGGTTGCCCCTGAAAGATGGCAAACCAAGTGTGCGAGTGTGCACCTAAGGACCGCCATCTTCAAGGGGCAGCATAGGTTGCCCCTGAAAGATGGCAAACCATGCTAGTAAGGATGTTCCTAAGGATTGCCACCATCAGGGGGCAGCATAGACAATTTTAAACAAAAAACACCCAAAAAATTGATTAAAACGGATGAAATTCGACAGATAACTATGAAAAAGTGTGTAAATTTGAAGCAAAGGCCACTGTATAACAAAGTATATCCAAACTATAAAATCAAATCTCTCAACTTTAATGACAAGCAAAGCACTGCACTGCAATGTGCAAAAAAACATAATTAGTCAAAAGCATAATTAGGAAAATTAAAAATCTTGGAAATATTTCCGCCCAATTTATTTGCTTCAACTGAAACTTATCTCTCAACTTTATTTCCTTATTTAATTGTGAAGTAATGCGACGTAATGTTGCGAGGTACAAAAGCATAATTAAGAAAAACATTGGAAAATTTTATATTTTGCGCTAGATTTATTTTACTGCACATCTAGATTCTGTAAGAAACATCGTAAGATATACAGTAAACTTTATTCAAATGGGAAGTTAGCTACTAGCACTTGAGACATTGCACAAAGAGGTCAAATATGGCACATTTTGGCCAGGGTCCCAAATAATGTAAAGTAAAGAAAACAAACATTCAAAGGACAGTAGTTTATGCATTTTCGAGTGATAAACACTTGAAATTATTTCTCTTTATCAAAGAGATAAACTGCAATATAGGGGTGCAAACATGCACAACATTATTAACTGGTAAATTCCAACACTACTTGTCTAGAAATCAACAATGATATCATGTTTTTATTTATTTATTTTTGATTTTTGTTGTTTGGTCATGTTGTGTGTTTTTTTCTTTGTTTTTTTGTCTTTATCCTGACCTAACCTCACTTTACCCATCCTAAATTAGCTAATCTATGTAATTTCTTTATTTAGCTGCCCTTCAACTATTACATTAAATAGCCTCAACTATTTCATGCAATAACCTTAAATATCGTATCAAGTTACCTTTGCTAATGTCAAATATTACCTAAGATAAGCTCAAATATTACCTCAATTAACCTTAAGTATTACAGCCATTAACTTCAACTGTTTAATTACAAGAAATAAGATCAAATAAAATGTATTTCAACACTACTTGTCTAGAAGTCAAGAATGATACCTTGATTTTATTCATTTTTTAATTTTTGTTGTTTAGTCGTGTTATGTTTTTGTTGTTTTTTTGTCTTTAACCTGACCTAACCTGATGTAACCTATCATAAACTAGCTAAACCATGTAATTTATTTAGCTGCCCCTAATCGCCAGGCAACCACTGCCAGCCTACGAGTCATTAGGAGAAGCTCACTTTCTCGTTGTGTCTACGGGAGCAGAGCAGCAGCAGGGACTATACTGTAGTATAGCCCACTGACCACATCATAGCCACCGTTTGTACAGCGGATGAATCTAAGAGGCTCCACTATCTAAACAAACAAAGTACGCTGTTTGCTTCGTCAAGGTAAAGTATTTACTCAGTTGGCCTAAACGTAATGCTGTTTTTCATTAGAGGACGTTCTATTATCTGGACAACCAAGTTTTCTGGCTCCAGACCAGCTTGAACATGTCCACTTGTTGATTAATCGCCACTCGTTAATTAATGCCACAATGGACTCAGCGTTTTCATCGCATATTTAATAACACTTAACCTAGCTTGAAATTTCGAAGACAGCAAAAGTCATGCTAATTTCATCGATATCAACGATAGCACTGATTTCATTCAGAGACGTCAGTGCCCCTTCAAAACACTTTTGGACAGATGGGAACGCATTGATCATGCTTAAAGTGGGACATTTGCTCAAGGTTTATCCTGAAAATCCTTCGTTTTGATGGTAGGTGTAAAAGCATGTTGGGCATAAGTTTGTTATCAAGTGACTGCTTCCGAACAGCTGTTGCTTAACTTGTTTAGTGACCGTTAGGAGCCCGAGAAATATAAATAGTACAGGCATATGGTTATATGAGAGCAATTTGCTTTCAGGTGACTGGTTGCAATAAATACTGGATGCCCATTTGGTTATTCTCATATTATCGAGAACACATTAAATTTTCGCGTTTGCATTGGAAGCATTTGAGCAAAAACATTCGCAATATGTTTTCCAAATTTTGTTAATTTAATAATAAAAATTACATTTCATTTCAAATTTGACATCAAATGGCCTCAACTATTACACCAAGTAACCTCACATTACATCAAATATACATGTAAGCCTAGATTCACGTTGCTGTAAATCACCTCAAATAACGTCCACTTGTACCTCAAATAATCTCAAATATTGCCTCAATTTACCTTAATTTGTTTCAAAGTCAAATGATACCTCAATAACCTCCAATTTTACATCAAATAACCTGAAATGTTGAATCAAGTCAACTTAAATAAAATAAAATAAAATTTTACCTCAAATAAAGTCAAATATTACCTCAAACAACCTCTGATATTACCTCAAACCTCAAATTTTACATCGAACAACCTTAAATATCGCATTAAGTTAGCTTAATAAACCACAAATAATGTCAAATATTACCTCAAGTAACCTCAATTATTACCTCACGTAACCTCAATTATTACATCAAATAACCTCAAATGTTGAATCAAGTCACCTTAATGAAATATTTAAGGTTATTTGATGTAAAATTTGACGTTATTTGAGGGTAAATTTGAATTACCTTAAATAAAATAAAATTTTACCTCAAATATGGTCAAATAATACCTCAAATAACGTCAAATTTTACCTCAAGTAACCTCAAATTATACCTCAAATAACCAAATTTTACATCAAATAACCTTACATATTACATCAAGTCGTCACCTTAGAACAGAACTAGCTTAAGTCCAAAATCTGCTGGTTTTAGTTAAGCTATGATTAAATAGTTACCTTCATTTACCTCAAATAACCTCAAAATTTACCTCCAATAAACTCAAATATTACACCAAATAACTTCATTTTTTAGGAAAATTAAGGGCATTTTAGGACATTAAGGACTTTTTTTCTTTCTTGCAGTACTTGTTAGCCACCCTGTATGGGGGATCGAAACTACTGCATTAAAACGCATCAACTTTATGGTATCGATCAGTAATTTTTATCACCTTTTGTATATTGTACTATGTCTGACTAAAAGTTCCCTTGAGGTTATCAGAGTATATGATGATATACAAGCAGACCTTTTGGAACTATTTTAAATCAGTGAAATGTATGTGCTTGAGCCGTGCAGTAAGTGATAAACCGTAAAAGCAAAGCAAAATTTATCATTTTTAAGGTTTGGATTTATTGACCCATTCCCAAGAGCAATTGAATACCAGTTTGAAATGCTATGTGGGAATATTTCCCAAATCCTTTTCTAATTTCAATTTATATGAAGTAGGATTTTTGCTGGAAGAATTCGCTGTTCTGCTATTTCAGGATGAATTTAATACTAAACAAACGCACTGCTTTTTCGATAGCTCTCATAGTCAGTTCACTGAATTTGAAAAGTAATTTCTGCAGTTTTCAATTGGTGCAATTTCAGTGAAATGCTCCTTTTGAAATCATTTGCCATCAGATTAAATAGTTGTGTTGAAACCCACTGTTATTTTTAATACTGGTGCTGCTTATTTGTTGTGGTTTTCCAAACGGAATTTTCTATATTTACTTTTTAAATTAAACCGGAAAATTGGAAAACCATTTTATATAAATAACAAAATGCAATCACATGAATTTATTTGTATATGTTTGCTTTAGATATTGAGTACCGGTATACGACAATGTCTAAACGAGGTCTAAAAAAAGCTTAAAAAATCAGCAGTACACCAGGTCTAACGACAATTTAGTTATTGAAAAAAATTTGTGGCCTGCCATTTTGAGACTATTAAAAATTGCAGTATAAGCTCGCGTATATCCAAACAACTATATTTCTGCTACACCATATTTCAGTAAGTAAATAATCTCTTATCTTTAATATATCTGCCATGGTTTCGAGGTTTTCCTAATGGAATATTCTATACATGTATCAGCTTTTTAAATTAAACCAGAAAACTGGAAAACATTTTTAAATAAATAAAAAACGCGAAACCAATTAATCTTTGATGAATCACACGCATTTATGTTCATTTTAGATAATGATCATATGGCAATATTTAAACGTTTAACACTAATGAGTCTAACACAAATTAATTTAGAAATTGCAAAAATTTTTTTCGCATTTTCAGAATATTAAAAATAGCTGAGTAATCGTGTCTATACTAACTAAGCTTATTTCTGAAAGACCGTATGTCATTATTAGGCTACTCCCATGTGGAAAAATGATATGTGAATAATACATTATAAATATACTGATATATATTCGTAATATATTCCGCATATATTTAAAAAAGAAGGAATTGTGTTTGTAATATATGACAAATATTTTGAGATCATATATAACGAAGACAAATATATTCGTATTGTATTACGAATGCATTTTTCATAATATAATGTGATATCTTATTGAGA
>JAQGAF010003983.1:0-15639 GCA_034687865.1 Kryphioiulus occultus
TACGTGAGTCAGTCTTGAGTAGTACTTGCACTTGCTTAGGATTAGCAGAGAATGTCATACTCTGACAGTGACAGGTAGGGCGAAAAAGTTGTCTTGCGCCCATGGCCTTGCGTAATCGTAGTGGGAAGGCCATGTGTTGGTGGACTGCTGCTTTTCAATGACACATGAATTCTGGAATTGGTGCACAAGTTATGTGTTTGGCAAACTTTAAGTTTTTAACTTTGACTACTTGCTCGGCAGCGTGATGTACGTGTATGGAAAGTTTTGGCAATATGCTGCTAATGAAGCCAAGGGCCTGATCCTCAACTGGACACCACAAAGTGCCAACAATTAAGATTTGAAGTTTGGCCAACTTCTGTTTTTCTGCTGTGTTGGAAACTGAAACAGTTTTTAAAAAAAGTTTCGGTGTGGGGTAATTGGAATATAAAAATAAAATAGAAATAAATTGGCATAATTTGGAATGAATTGGAATATGCCATTACATAAATTGAAAAAAATCCAAAACATAGTAATATAATAAATTGAGTATTTTGATTTTGCCTCCTGCTGCAGTACATCTTACTGGTACTGGGAGTACTGAGATGGTACTGAGTGGGTACTGAGAGTGTACTGAGTTGAACGCAGGGTTCATACCATCTAGGAAGTCAGGGAAATGAAGGTGTCAGGGAATTCGTGAAAATGTCAGCGAAATTGAGGTTGTTTGCATCTGCCAATTGTTCAGTCATCATCTTTTTTAAAAATGTGGAATAAAATACGTGATATATTTTTTAAGTCTTATGTCAAATGTTAGGGAAATGACTGAGAAGTTGTCAGGTAATTCTGTGAATGTCAGGGAAATCGACCTGAGAATTTGAGTGGGAACTCTGGGAATGGATGTGAACCAAGGTGGGAATGGTCGTAAAGGAACTACAGTAGTTTGCCATTCTAAATTACAGTTTGGGAAATTAATTTGAAATGGTACTAAACGTTTTTATCGCTTATTTGATGTTTGGTGCCAATTGTAGTTATGCCAAAAACCGCAGTTAGTAATTAATGACATTTAACTGATGATAAACTGCAGGACAGGATTTTAAGGCCTTTGCAAGCTGATGATGCAGTTTAAATCACTAATTTAACGATGATTTCAAGTACACTTTGTAATTTAATTGTTTGAAAAGATCCACTTTTAGCATTAAATTTTGTGGGTCATAGTAAGTTGTTTTGATGAATCCTCCAAATTCTCTATCATTCTGGTGTTAATAGCAAAGTATGGTTTTAAGCTTCGATCATAATCATAAAGAATCATTTTAAAATAAAGTATGTCAGGCTGGAGAACCTTGAAAACATACAGGGTTAACTAAACAGTTTGTTATTACATTATGATTATGATTAAGGCGTTGAGTGACACACTGCTTCCTCATTACAATTTCTTTAAATGTGGGCTATTAATCTATTTGTATTTGTATATACCTATCATAATGCCGTGATCATCTTGATATTGTGATTACAAAATGATATGCAGTGTGTGCTTGGTTATTTCCGAAATTCTTTAAATTTGCTGACACGGGTAAGTAGCCTTAGATATTGAAGGGTTGTGTCAAGGTTGCATTGATTCACCTCCCTATCTTCATGAAAAGTTGTTCAAAGATAGCAGCTAGAACTCTGAAGCCGTTTCTTTTACGATAATTGTGTTGCTTGAAAAAGGTGTTTATCGGAATGCAAAGATTCCAGTTTGTTTGGAACTGCACTAATTGCAATTTTTCCTCTTTTTTTTCAGTTTATGTTGCTGAAGAAATCGAGCCTGCCTTCCAATACGTGCCAGAAGACCCCCGTGTGCCTAGAGTTGATGCCTTATCCGAATCCATGTTATTGCTTAATGAGGGGCTTGGAAGTGGTGCAGCTATTGCGCAGTTTGAAGTAGGTGCTAAATTCCATTGTGAACCAAAAAAAATTTCACTAACTCTTTCTCAGCACAAAAGTCTGCAACAAAAACTTAAAATTTGTTATTTTTTAGCAATTGTACAGAAAAAAGCCAAGCATGTCAATGAATATTGCTCGACTACCTGAGAATGTTTCCAAAAATAGGTACCGTGATATCTCTCCATGTAAGTAGAAAGCATTCCTAAACCTTTTAAATTCTCAGTGAACATTTGCCACAAGATGTAATGATTTCTTATCATTTTAGACGATGCCACGCGTGTTATTCTTCGATGTGGTGCTAATGGAGACTATATCAATGCCAGTCATGTCAATGTGAGCATGTCACTTTAATATCTTTATTCATGGATGGCTAGGAATCCATAAATGTTTTTCCTTTGATGTATTCGCTTGACAGAAATCAGGGAATCAGGAGTTGTTAATATTTGGTTGTAAAAAATAGTGAAAATTGCTTTATAGAACCACAAAAACTCATTGAAAAAAAGAATCCTATATACAGTATATCAATAGATCAGATGGGAGATTTCGTGAAATGCTTGAAATAGATAGATTTTTAAGAAAGATTATCAGTACTTGAGTGTTTGCTGTTTTTGGTAACAGATGCAAGTGTGAACAATATCAGAAGTGATGTTCTGGGAAAAATAACAAGGTTGATTGGCTGTATTTCAATAATTAGTTCTTTGGAAATTTGTTGAAATAATTATTTTTTTATTGGGTTAATTGTATCAGCTATGGTTATTTTGCATTTATACCAACTCATCCAAAATCGTTATCTTTCAGATGGAAATTCCAACATCAGGAATTGTAAATAGGTATATTGCAGCCCAAGGACCATTACCGAATACGTGTGGTGATTTTTGGCAGGTTAGCATCGGGATTTGCTATCAATCATCATGTTTCAAATGTCTGTTCTACTCTTCTGCTCTGCAATTGCAATTACTGGGAAAAAGCAAACCAGCTGCTTTCCTTGCTTGCTAGCATTAAAAATCAAAATCAGCAAATTGATTTATCATCAGTAATGATAATCACTCACCGCTACACGCCAGATTTTTTTATGGAAAATTTCAAATCAGATATTGACTTTGGTTTCTCGCTTTATCAATGAACCTGTACTCGCATCAACGTCATTATTATACGTTTGAAAACTGATAGCAAGCATGATTTCAGCGCTTTTTAAGCATGCCAGTTCACTGTAGAGGAGTTGGGAAATTCAGACAGCATGTAACTTGTAAATGATAAAACATGTTCACATGAATTGATTTCGTTTGTGGAATGACACGTGATAAACTAAGAGAAAAATATTGTGGCCTTGGTATTTGAATCGCCCTATCCTTTATTGCAGAGATTGCTATGCTGTTCTTATTAATTACACAAAATTTGATATCTCAGTGCAGATATGACTCAGGGTTCCCTCAGAACCTGGGAATCTTGAGCGACCTGAGAAAGTCAGGTGATTTTTAGCTGACTGGGAAATCTGGGAAAGTCAGGGAAATTTTGAAAAATTGTTCAGTTGGGTTCCGTTACAACAATGCCCAAATTTGCTAAGTTAAAGTAAATTCCGAGCATCTGCGTGCTCCTAATTAAAAATCAAAATCAACACAGTAAATTCCTAGAAACTTTAATGTTGTGCGAATTCATTTATTATACAAATTCAATGCTTATATCAGCCCTATCAAGAACTGTATTGATTAAAATCATTATTTATATTCAAGAGCAAGTTTATTTACTTTAGAAATTTATTTGTCAGTGGGGAAACTAAAGGTCAGGGAAAAATAAAAATTTTAATCTGAGAAACCAGGGAAAGTCAGGGGATTTTGTTATGAAAGCTGTGGAAGCCCTGGTGGTTTTAAGTACTTGTATAAAAGCAGAATTTTCTTTATTGTTGTTTGCACATTTGTATTATCACCCAAAACTGGCTTATTTTATCTGCAAAGAGTACTGAGGGTTTTTACAAGTTATGATCTTTCTGAAAGTTCTTTAATAAACCGACTAAATTTTTTGTTCGTTTAGATGGTGTGGGAACAACAATCAACTCTGATTGTGATGCTGACGACAATACTTGAAAGAGGGAGAGTGAAGTGCCACCAGTATTGGCCAGAACTGTATGAAACCGCTGAGCACGGCCTGTTGCAAGTTACTTGCCATAAAGAACAAGAAGGGCCGTCCTTTGCCTTTCGGGAGTTTACTCTTATAAACAATGAGGTAGGAGATGCTGAAACTAATGCAAAAAGAAAGTTGTGTGACAACATGCAACATATCACTAATTCTCTCCTATTCCCTCTGGAATTTAGAATAACGAAGAGCGGCATATCACCCACATGCAGTACATAGCATGGCCTGATCACGATGTGCCTGACGATTCTTCAGATTTTCTAGAATTTGTTATGAAAGTGCGCCAGAACAGAGTGGGAATGGTAGATGCAACTATCGTACATTGCAGGTAAGAAAACAATTAATTTCACTACGGATTATAACTTCAGTTGGGCAGAATGTTAGCATTAAAACCATTCAAACGAGATAGTGCTTAAAAATTCAAAAATTTGAATTGAATCTGGCAATTCCACTAAGTGGTGGACATTTATCAGTTTTGAGTTTGTGGCAGCTTTTGTCCGCATTTGATTTATCTTACTTAAAAAGATGACTAGCAACCTGGAAACCAAAGTGAATTTTTGTTCTTCAACAAAAATTGAAACCTGGAATTTTTCAGTATCAAAATTGTGTTTATTGTTTGTTCGTTATGATTATGAGAAATTAGCACAAAAATATTTGACCTAATATCAAATCTACCAAGACCCTAAAATTCAGCATTTGTGTAAAAAGTTTGTTTGCTGTGCTCCTAAATTAATCTGAAGGCATTTTGGTGATTTAGTGTAAAAAAATTAAGATTGCTGTCAGTGTTGCCATTGCTGTTAATATTTCTGAAAAACGTTTTCATGAGATTACATCTAAATCCATCATTTCGGGTAGTTATTGCAAACAAATGTTTGTACTATCGATCTTTGGGATGTGCTTGCCTGGTAATTTTGACTGAAAAACTCCTATTTGAGATGTAATTTTTAAAGAAAGATTATGCCTATGGTGTTTCCTTGTTAGTATTACTAAATGTTGTTTTTAATGGAATTGTGACAAACATTTTATCATGAAAATTTTGTTGTACTTACTCATGATTGCTTGCAAATTTTCTGTCCAATTAATATACTCAATTCAGAATGCACACTAACTATTTATTTCGTAATTTCGAACATAGTGCTGGCATCGGTAGGACTGGTGTTTTGGTGCTAATGGAGACTGCCATGTGCCTAATCGAAGCCCACGAACCTGTATACCCTTTGGATATTGTGCGGAACATGAGGGACCAAAGGGCTATGCTGATTCAAAATGCTGTAAGTGTTACTAATTCGCAAATTTGTTTCATAACATATCTGCGGTGTCTGTGTGGATGCAAAATTCCACTGGAATCAACTCTTAAATCGAATTGTTTCGTATTGTTTGCAGAGTCAGTACAAATTCGTCTGTGAAGCTATTCTAAAAGTTTATAATGGTAAGTTGCATATTTTGTGATTGGTGTGTTAGCCACATTCTGCTCTAGTCCTTGATAGTCCACAGTCCTTGGTAATTTTGAAAAGTTGCCCCAATTTCATCTTGCTATAACATAACTTTCGTTCCATAGAGAAAATCGTTAAACCATTGGCAGAGTATCAGAGGTGAAAACCGCATGCTTCAGCCAACCACTGAAGTACTTGCCACGGCACTCACGCCAAGCATATCTCGAGTAACAGAAGAAAATGGCCCGACACACTCTCCTGTTCGACATACTCATCGTAGAAGGACTTGTTCACACAAGCAAGCGAGCTATTTTCTTATCCAAATCACAATTATATTGGAGCTGATGCGAAACGAAGCATTTATGTTAAATGTTGGGCTCACCAAAGCATAATTGGTATGTGAATAATGTACTAAATGATAGAAAACCAAGCTATAGGCCTAGAGGTGTCCTCGCGGGATGTGGAATCTGTTGTGTGTGTAGTTGATAATTTATTGTAACGGCAATAACCAAGATGGTCGCCTCGTGCACACAAGGGGTGCGGGCTGCTGATGGGGTTGCCAGCAGCCAGACGTAAACATGGCTGATGTTAAGCAATACGAGTGCGTGTGTCCCACATCCAACATTCAAATCCGAGGATGGATTTTTCGTTTTGGTACGTGGTTTCAGGGTAGCCATTGGCACTGGTCCTGAAAAACCAGAACTTTTGCTGCTCGTGAGGTTGCGTTCTACAATGAACATATGCCCCTCGCTTATTCTTCGTCTAATAGCAGAATGAACCATCACAACATTGGCATAAAATCTCACAACTTTCATCACTCGACGTTTGAATACTTCGGAGTGGGCATCGCGACAGATTCTTGAGTTTTGTTTTTTACTACAGTCATTTGTAAAATATTTTGTACAAATTTCACTCTTGTTGCTGAATGTTGCGTTGCTTTTTCTTTTTTATTGACAATGTCCACGGTCCATGCTGCAGTTTTTGGAGCGCTTCTAACACTCGCACTAAGATCTGCTTTCTGGACAATGAGTGATTGCGGCGATGGCGTTATTTTAAAAAATAGAGCCATTCTTCTACATATAATTTTTTTCTGTTGTCCTTGTTGAGCTTCCAATGCATCATGCGTTTCGGCGCTGTTTTTGTGTTATTTATGCCGTATCCATACCAAGCCTGATTTCATTTCCCCCATTTGACCCCGAGAACTGGATGAGTTTTTTTAGTGGTATCCAGTTGTTCATTTCTTGCAAGAATATTAGAAAGCCAATTGATACAAACTGATATTTCTACTCAAAATTAACGTAGTCCTGTTTTACGAACCAAACTGCCTGCCTCGGAGATTGCACGTAATACATGGGATTCTCTGACTCAAGACATATTTGGATTAAATTCTTTCTTATGTGTACAATGCACTTTACAATGCAGCTGTTCACCCACTTAGCAATATCCATTGGAGCAATAGCAGAGCAAGAATCAGGAATAGCAACTACAGGTTACACGCTTTTTGATAATTGTTGACCGTGTTTTCAGTGCATCAAATAGCAAGTGAAGCAGGGTTCTTTTCTATCAAATATATTGTATGGCCCACCTTTCAAGCTCAGTGGATCAATCTTGGAATAATAAATGGTGACTCTTGTATTTTAAACAGGGTGTCGTTTTCCTCATTTGTTGCACTACAGCGGAACAGAGCTAGCAGTGCTACTGAAGATACCTCACAAGATATACACGACATGGAAAGGCACATTTTTCAGGTAACTTGAGTTCAAGCTATTGAAAATTTTACTTCTGGAATGTGGAGCCCGCACCTTCCTGAGAATGTTACTTCTCGGACACATACAAGATTGTGATAATTTCAAGTGACCTTATCAAACATAACGGGCACGCTGTGCTATATTTTGGGTACGTAACATGTTTGCACTACAAACAAATCTGCAAATTTGACATCACTAAACGTGGGCAAGTGAGTATGAGACAGGCAGTGTACGAGTATGTACCAACATTTAAATTATGCCCCAAATTGCTGCAGGCTGTTTGCAGATTCACAATACATGTAACCGGCTGTTGATAACATCCGAGTATTTCAAGGTGAAATTGCATAATTTACAAGTGTTTAATTTGCTCGTTTCAGTACGTAAACGTGTGGATGGTGGTTTTTTCGCTGATAGGTTGGACAGTCGTTTTGTTCGCTCCCTAAAAACGCAAAGTTGAGCAGTTTGTTATCATTACAAATCCATGCACTTTGAGTGTTGGAAAAGCAACTTAAAACGGCCTCACCTTGAACATGTAGAAAATTGAACACAACATCCCCAATAAGCCCAGAACTGCACCTAGTATCAGAATTGCTAGCGGGATGGTCTCACAAATCAATTGAGGACCATCTATGATTTTAGCTTTGAGCATTGCAGCCATGCTTTCATTGAGAGATGCACCCTAGAATTGGTTAAATGCAGTGTTAGTTAAGTGACATCTGTAAAAAACTTAACCAATTTGCGATAAATACAGAAGATAATTACATCACTCATCCATAGTACTGGCAATATTATTTCCGGAAGATTGTCTGTCTCCCTGAAAAACGATTAGGATAAATTAAACAAAACTTGTGAAACGAAACTATTAAAATGATATACTTAATTTAAAATTAACTAAAATTGTCGACTTTATGGAGGATGACTATGAATTGTGCTTACGCAAACCAGGTTGTAGGTACAACACCGATGTTTATTTGCATGTTACTGCTAGCACTGATTGGCACACCAGTTGTCTATGAAGAAATTCTTTCAAAATTCATGTTTAGGCATGGAAAAACTTTACTATGAGAATTGACTTACTGGCTCAATATCGAGATAGAAATTGTGTTTTTCTGGGTCAGGAGCCAGTCCATCAATGGCATTTTTGATGCGATAATCAGTGTTGTAGAAGTGAGGTAGGGACATTATAATTTGAGAATCTACGAAAATCATGGAAATGGATGAATTAACTATCTCTCATGTATGGTAAACTGTTTGGAATTTTAAACTTGCCGCCTCTGCATTGGCCCACGTTGTAGACACCTGACCCCCAACACTTGTTTATTGTAGATTGACAAAAGCACTCGTATTCTGGATTTGTATTGGCAAATGAATCAGGGTCAAGAACGAAGCGATTTGCGGGGACGCCAAAGTGCTCAACTTTTCTTTCGAACCGCAAGAACAATGACCTGAAAACAAATATTGGAACAGTTTGCTTAAGGTTTTGGCGGAAAAATTATTTTTTTGTTAAAATACCCCCTTTTTAAACTAAGAAGTTCAATAACTTAAAAAACTCTCAGGGTAATTAAAATAATCATGGACGCTAAAGTAAATCATCTTGGTGATGATAGCAGTTGGTCATACCTGCACATTTCACCAGCAAAAATGTAAAGCCTCTTATCAGTCGGTAATTTCGGAGGAAACATTGAGCCATCTGAAATAGAAATGCATGTATCTGAATTTTTATAGAAAATTCCATGTGGACAACTGTTGAAAGATCAATTTGCATGATCAATTCACCTGATCCTCTAATCACGTTACATGGAGAACCAGTTGGCCAAGTGGTCAGAATGCTTCACACAAAATACACGAAAACATTATGGAACAAAGTTAAGGTGTTATCGTTAAAATATGTCTATTGATGTAGTAGCTGTTTTTTACCTTTGGTTGTTGAATGATACTACCTGCCCATACTCGTCTATATCTTCAGCACCCGTTTTCACCACCATGGGACCGCTTTCAACATTCCTTTTCTGAAATTGGTGTCAGTTTATGCCATCAGTAGCGAAATTTTAGTTTCAATTAATGCAGAATTTTGATTGGATTTAAAAGTGTCAAATTGCAATTACCATTAAACTAAAGTTGTCATCTGTGAATGGGGTCCTGTCAGGTGCATTGTCTCTTATGGCGGCGATAATTGGGTCGTAAAATCCATCGAAGAGAAGTGCACCAACCTTTTCTGTGAGAAAAGGATAGGCGGACACTCCAGGCATATAAAACAGGCCCGCTGTTTCCCATGGCTGTTCTCGAGTTCTGTTGTTATGAGCAATGGCCTGAAAATGGCGGCCTTTTGTAAATTTTTACTAAGCCCATTTTAATCTACTTCGATCGATATTGTCCTTTTGGGGTCGTACATATTCCATGTTTTTATTCCAAGAAAGAATAGATGTTGAGTTTCGAAGTATAAAAATAATAAGATAAACATAAAAGTCATAGCTGAGTTTGAAAGGATTTTTCGAGAATTTGAATTAGCCGCTCATCATGCGAGCGTTGATTCGGTGAATAAAGTCACGTGCCGATGCGATGGGAGGGGTCTAACAAGGTTACCATGGCAACCATAGAACGTAAAAATGGCGCCAGATGTCAAGATGGTGTAAATTGTCAATCGCTCTCAGCAACTTTGCAGTTGTATCTGAACATGAATCTCAATGTAACTCAAGGAAATCCATCATCTGCAGGTAATTATTAAACTAATGTATATTGGTAGTTGTAAAATCGAAGAGTTTAAGTTGTATTTTCGCACAAATCTGTATTTTTGGCACTTTTGAAATACAATTTAGCAATGAGCTACATGTACCTGTAGAATTAGGTATGGGTATATTGACCCTCCCCCCTCATAGAATACTCATAGAACTCATAGAATAGAATAGAATATATGGGTTCGTTTATTAGTCTAATTTGAAATAGATTAGTTGGATGAGTCATACTTGGTATAAATGAATTGAATATCGACAAAAATTACAAGACATTATCATGAACGACCCCTTTACTCGTCAAAGAATCTTAAAAATGCACTTACTCTTAGCACGATGTTAGGAAACGTCACTTTATCGTCTTCTGTGCCGTTGGACATTTCTGGAACGAATGTCACACTCCTGTTTGAGTAATATTCCACTTCACCATTCTCAAGGAATATGATCTTTGTCTTGCATCTCGATATTCTATTAAATGTAATTGATTCAATTTGGCATTAACTTGTCGATATTTTAATTGATCGATTTGAGGAGTCTATGCCTAGCATCATAGAGATGGTTAAGTTTTGCAAAAAAAATTCTAGTTACAAATTAGTGGTACAGTTTCCACAACTGGCTTACGTGTACATGTACATGTATATACAGTATTTACCTGTACACATAAGGACCTAGTTGCTGCACTCTTGGTTTCGTGCCATTTTCTTTCCACGTGTTAACGAATTCTTCGGCGTTAGTGTAGTTGAATAAATAATACTTGGTGTAGAGCACTATCGGCGGTTCCACCCATGATTTGAATTTTTCAGAGTTTTCTGTCAGCACCATGTTCTGAAAGAATAGGACATGTGCATAAAATCAACCGTCATGTAAATATTTCATTTATTTTCGGGCTCAGCAAGCCATTTTCACTCAAATAAAGAGAATTCTGTGCACGAATTGAACAAAATTACTGTATTTTTAAAAAAACTGTACTACAGAATACCCAACACTACATGTACATGTGAGACGTGTGTATTGCACTTTCGCTTGCGACACGAGGTAAAATACAATGTCATTTTATTTTATTTAGTTAATTTATTATTAAACTTTAAAAAAATAATTTGGGGGCCTACAGTAAGCACAAGTGTAAATTGCGCGAAGTGAGTTAGTTTGACCTTGAACCCCTGATCGAGTTGCATTTTTCACATCAACCTTGTCGTTGCAAAATATTCATTTTAAATTTGTTTCAAATGCATTTCGAAGCACTTCAGTTTGCTGTCTATGCAGCCCCATATAAGAAGGGGAATTTTAGAGGTACATGTATGTAAACCATTCTAGCATTTTTTTTTAGATTTTACGTTTGATATGATTGGATTATCCTTATTGTCTAATCAAATCTAATCAAATCAATACAATTAACTACAACACTGCACTGTATTATGTTACTCAAAGTTGAAAACTCTTAAAAACAAGATAAAATCTGAAATACGATCAGAAAATTACTGGGACATTATTAGGTCATAACAGCTGTTTTCTTCTATGTTGAGTGCAATGCAGTCTCATTCAATACACTTGGTATTGATTTTTCTCGTCTTGTGGTTTTAAGTTACCTAATTATACGTAACCTTTCAGCTTGAAGGTATTAACTAATATTTCCAAACTTTCTTCTAATAAAAAATTACCCTACAAATTACAATTTTCAATTTACCAGCCACTGACTGTTTGCTCACATTATTACCTAATTGAAATAATCGTAAAAGTACGAATTGTCTTCTTAATTGCATGAACAGTATTTACTCTCTTAATGCTTGTACTTTCGCTTCGTCTGGCAACTTATCGTTTTTTGTATCTTAAGCTATGGTTTTAATTAGTTATAGTGACGCAAGGGGATTCCCATTGAAATTATGTGCGTTTAATTGTTTTTAAGACCTTGAACACTGCAGTTTTGACCGTCCCTTGTTGGTATAAAGTTTAGATTAATATGTTTTTCCAGGCAACAGGACTTTGCTTACATAGGCGTGCAAATAAATTTGGTGAATGGAAATAGCCAATACATGTACAGAAAGCATTCTCACTACTTATAAAATTGCTTTTAAGTTTTTGTTACCTTCCAATCAATTGCTAAACGCATAAAGAAGCCTACGCCAACTTTAGAACAGGGCATGCTAATTACAGTATGCATTATGGTAAAATGCTGTTAGCCAAATGTTAGACGCGCTTTTGCTTGTGATGGATGATTTCCAAACATGATATTTGCGTACATCAATAGGCCTATACACTCGCAAGACAATATCAAAAACTAGCAACCTGTTTAGCACATACCCTGTACATGTTTACTGTCATCTCTTGGCCAAAATTTCAACGTCAATTCATTTTCAAGGCAAAGTTTACTTTAAAAAATATTTATAGCCCAAGATGCCATAAATTAAATTTTTTAATGAACTTGTCAACGTCTTTGAATATTTAAGGAACAATGATTATCTGAGGGACGCTGAAATATCATTTCTCCCTCCCCGTGATTATTGAATTTTTTTCCGATTTAGTCTAGCAATTACATGCAAAAATTAAGGGTGTCTACTGGTCATGAAAGCCATGGCAGTCATGGAAAAGTGATGAAATTTACATCAAGGACATGGAATTCGTGCCTTTGATTGATTCATGTAATAAAAATTTGGGTTAAAATTCATTATTTGTCATCCAGATTCGCAAATAATTTCGCCTATGAATCTTTTTGTGGCGCTCATCGTGGTAGAGAATGTTTCTGAAAATCACTATTTAGTAATGACACAAAGCTTGAATGACCCAAAATTATAATAGGATAGGCATTGACGATTTTTGATGTCTGGAAAAAGGCATTGAAAAGTCATGAAATTTGCAACTCCAAATCCAATAGACAACCAGGAAATGATGAATTTTAGCTTATAAGGGTAATAATGAAGCAAATGATATCATATGATTGGCGAAATGTTTAAACATGAGTCACAAATGATTGATTTTTAACCCACATGCATGAGGTCATGTTTGCATTAAAGATGGTGACAATATATTGACATAATCTTAATACCGCTACTTGAACGTCCCCCTGTTGTATTTAATCCAAAAATGTCGTGAATGCATACATCATAAATGGAAACTAAGGAAACTGGTACCAAATTCAAATCACACATAAATCATTAAAATCAAGTCCCTCTATATACGAAATCAGGCGGGAGTACTGGTATAATGCAATTGGTGCCCTCCCAATTTTTCCCTTAAAGAGTTTTGTAGAAAAATAACTTTCTTGAGAGTTAGTGAAAAAACGTTCAATCTTACCTTTGTGATGGCGTCATCAATAACGCCGGGCAAAATAAACTTGAGAAGAATTCCAATGCAGCAGACGAACAAGCTGGTAAGAATAGTTGCCAAGGATAACGTAGGACCACAGCACTTCATTTTGCTAATAAAATTCAAATTTTATGTGCAGTGCACAGCTAGACGTTTTGGATGCTATTCTAAGGAGATGTTGACCGCTAAGTATTTTTTCTCATATCGCTCAAGTTTGTACAACAAGTTGATATATAGCGTGGGAATTTCCACCTCATCTTTACCTGGCTGCTTAGTGGCTGGAATCTAATGACGTTGGCATTGTAACTATGGACAAAGCGGTCTTGTGGTCTCGTAACCATTCGATTTTATGGCTCGCAATAGAGTGCAATTGAGTGAATACACAAAACTGGAAAATTTAAAATTGTAGTATCAACCGAGTTTGCATTCATGAACCTTGAATGCGAATATAATACGTGTTATTTTATGCAGGGAAAGAGGAAATGCCTTCATAAAATGCTGAAAAGTTGTTGTCTTGCATTCAGCATCCCCAGGACGCCTGATTTCGATTTCATATCCCCAGGACGCCATTTTCCACATTTTAGCGACAGATATACTTCTCAATTCTATGTTAGAAATTGTATTCAAACACTAAAATCTGGCTGGGTTTTAATATTGTTGTCTGTGAGATATGACGAAAAACGATTACTGATCCTCAATTCAGACGGTTCATTTTCACAAGTTTACATTATGTGCAAATTGCAACCCAATATGGCATTTTCATCAAACTTTCGAACGTCACAATCTTGTTTAGAAGATAATCTGAGTCATCAAAATGTCCAAGTGGCCAGGGTGTTGTTCAATGGCTTCGAAAAAAATCCTTGAATTTCAGTTTTCAAGGACTTTGAAACTATCGAGCAGTAGCAGACAGGGTTTTAAACTATATTTTCAAAGAACGTCAATGGTACAGTATGTTATTACGTGAACATAAAACGTAAAACGAACAATGTCACCAGCAAAAGTTTGGATTATAGAGCGCTACAATCTGGCAAAAGTTGTTCAAATGCCTGTGTTTTGGTGCCAAGATGGCTGCCAAGGGTGGACAGCGTCTCTTTAAACGCACAGTGCTGCCAGACTTTTTTGTTCTGTGACATAATTATCTTATTATGAAGATTTCAATTCCCAAACTATTTGTGAGGCTTGCATTGGTATAATGCTGTTATTCTAGTAACATTGAGTCAATAAGATTTTCACATTAATTTCACGTCAATACGTTGCAGGTAAACTTCATTACAATAACAATAATGTAGTTTGCAGCTAAAATGTTCATTACAATAACAATGATTGCAACTAAGTTTGTGGTAACACCAATTGCAAATACACAATTATGCACGTGCCAGCTAATAATCACCATGATATTAGTTGCTTTGAACTATCTGAAAATGGTTGAGTAAGCCTGCATGCTTTAAAGGCTAGGTTGTGCTGACGAAAACGTGTTTAATGGTTGGCTTTATTGCCATCTTTTTGCTTTCATCAACGTCAGAATTCCAACTCTTCACGAAAGTGTTTTGAGGCATGGGTTGAACAGCAGACGCTTTGTTAGGCTGAAAATAAATGAATTGCTTTTTCGTTAATATTCATCACAGAGCTAGAGCTCAAAAATGAAGGCTTTTAAATATACTGTAAAGCATTGCTGTGCTGAATGCAATGCAGAAAGGTGCTTTGTGAACATTATAATATTGCTTATAGCGAATTATTAAATGGAAGCTTTACTTAGGGGTAAAGTTATATCATTTATTCTAGACGAGTGTCGTGGAGGACATTTCATAAAATCTGTGCTCTCAATATTTACAGCATGATGTGAAATTCAGCCTTTCCTCTACTCTGTTGTTATAACGTTTCTAATGTTTGTGAAATCTGCAGATTCATTGCCCTAAAAAATGAGTGAGTTTGTTGGCTGGTTTCTGTGTACATGTATGTGGAATCCCAAATTGGTCCTACCTTGAGCATCAGATAGATGGAACAAGAAATTCCCAGCATTCCTATGATCCAACCTATGCTCCAAATCACACAGGGGGTGGTCACAGAAGCTATATAAGGCAGGTCGACGACTAGCGTCTTGATCATTGTTGAAACCGTTTCATTCAAATCGATGGCCTGGAAATTATTTTAGTGAAAATAAGTTATTAACGGAAGTTCCCCTCCCACCCCTGCCATGCTAAAAAATTGAAAAAATTGTATACATGACATCTCTGCGAATAATGAATAAATCGTCGCGATAACAATTTTGCTTGATAGACTGGTTACTACTGGAGGCGACAATTCAACTTTAATGAATAAATGCCGCCGGTGGTCGAGTGGTAGCGCACTGGCCACTCGACCCAAGAGTTGCGGGTTCGCATCCCGGCCGAGGTCGGTGGG
>JAQGAF010003984.1:0-15639 GCA_034687865.1 Kryphioiulus occultus
CAAATAAATAACAAAAAAACATTAACAAATTAAAATTTTCAAAATAACACGTACTTAAAAGTTAATTTATCGGCTACGGAGCAGATTGAGAAAAATTACATCGGTTTTAATTAACTTTAATCCATAGCAGTATAAACCAGCATTACATTACACCCAACAGAAACCAGCAACACCTCATACGACCATCATTTTCCCACATCGAAACCAACATTCCCAACAATTCCCAACATGCTGGAACCAACATTCACAAACACTGGGGCGCGCGCATTAATTTCGTTCAAAATGTATAAAAATGTACTGGCAATACCACTGATATCAGGCAAGGTTGCTATGAATATCATCACATATCAGTACATTTTTACTGACATCACTACGAATTTCATAATGATTTGCACTAATCTTTCCACCCGGGGGATTTCTGAGCGTCTTCGTTGAATGCATTCATTCAAGACGTAATAAGACACCCTCGGGCTCGTGACCCGAAATTAAGGGGGCGCAGTTTCTTTTCATCTTCCTGGCGTGAGACGTTGACCTTTCACCTCCACGCTTGACCCCGTTCCGCTATCTTCACTCGCTCGTTTTTTACGACGCATCCGAGTCTCTTTTCTTCGCTGTTATTTTTTTGGAGAGTGAGGAGAGGGGTGAAGATTCTTGGTTGCATTTTCTGGCATTCGTCACATAGTCAGTCAGCCATCATTATCCCCCCCCCCCTCATGCAGGATCCCCCTTTACCCCCTCACTCGCCTTTTAGAGGCCATAAAGCTTGGGGGTGTCGTTGGGGGTACCCCGGATCCCCCGTTACGCAATTGCGTAGACGTTGAGCCGGGGTCCAATCCAATTGATCACCTCCTTATCTCTCCTTAACGCTTCAGTTAGAATGCAAAAATAATAGAGAATGGCGAAGGAGCCCTTTGCTTTATCGACGCGACACCAATAGCTGGGGAAGCCGGGGGGACCGAGGGACCCCCCCCCCCTCGAATGGGGGTTCCCACGCTCGAATTGGATGCTCTAGCGAGCGGACACGCGATAATAAAACCTACAGGGATGAGCGAAAATAGCCATTTTAGTGCAACAGAACCATCCAGATCAATTCAATTCGCCTGTACTCTGTCACAGAATATACACTTGAGTGCAAAAAAATCGACTCACCTGCATGAATCGTGTAAAAATGTGTTTTTCTCAGAAACCAAATTTCGGATTTTAAATCGAAAACATGTGTTTCGTAGACAATTTATTCCTCTTTATAATTCGCCTTAATTGCATAAAATTCCTTAAGCATATTTCAGGCGCAAAATGTCGAACTTAGAGCAACCCAAATTTGCATTATTTATGACATATGCATTCTTGTACCACTGTGGCTATAAAAGTGTTTCTGAATGCAATTTGATTATCAGAGCTTAATGAACACACATCCAGACATTGTTAATTTATGGTTTCTTGATAAAATGACCACTGCATCAGAAGTAGCCGCACAAAATGTAAACTATTCTCCAGAAAAACTCAGCAGAAATCCTTTTCACACTAGGCGAATTATAAAGAGGAATAAATTTTCTACAAAACACATTTTTCTGATTGTTAAGTCCGACGTTTGGTTTCTGAGCAAACATATTTTTACTCGATTCTTGCAGGCGAGTCAATTTTTTTTTGCATACAAGCGTATATGAATTGCTCCAAACCAATTTGCTTTTCTACATAAAAGTAAATTGAAAATGTCAGATTTACCTGCTTACGTATCTACTTGTCCAATGCGATTGTGGTCGTTTTAATACAAGATCTGTCTCCTCAGCCACCATAGAATCGTCGAATGCATCGTTGGTAGCCATGAACTAGGCCCTAATTTTCCTTAAATTCTCCAAAAACAATTGCTTAGTGGCAAATTAAAAATTGCATAGTTGCTTCTGTGAAAGGTCGGGGTAGTGCCAAGTAATTGGATAGCCTGAAAACAAACATTGTACAGTGTAAAACAGATTTAATACCATCATTCACAATGATATCTCATAACAATCCTTAACTTTGTCTGTTATAATAGAGTTTAATGTGCGAGGATAACAATTATAAACTACGTAATCTAAACACTCTTGACTTAGATTTATACAACTCGACATTTGCTATTTTAATTGACTTTATCACTAGTCAATAATGATGTCACACCAAAGTGACACGAGTAATGATGCGATGAACAATGTTCTTGTAAGCTTTCTGGTTGCTCCAAATAAGGTTTTGGTGATTCAAATTTTATTCAGTGCAGAATTGGTCAAAATTCTAATTGAGTGCTGAAGCTAATAGATTGATTGATAGCAATCATTCAAAAAAAACGTGGTCTTCGCTTTGGTCTTAATATGGGTCCCTGGGATGTCCATGATATGCAGGTTTCATTGTTTTAAATCTACCAAGTTGCTATTATCTAGACTTTTTATCCTTACATACTTAAAATAATAACTTTATGTTTACTCACCTAATTTATTTCTGTCTAGAAAGCCCTCAGCTACATTAAATTCAAGCTAAAATACAATCGCTCCCTGCAACAATCAGTAGTCCAGGATTAATAACTTCGTTCCACGGCAATCAAAATTAAAATAAGGTTCAACGAGGGTAAGCAGAGGTTGGCATCGGAATGTGTGGCTTGACTGAAGTGTGAATTTCGGAAAATATTTGCATAAATTTTCCTATTCGTAAGGACTCGTCAGAGGCTAAAGTGTTTCGTAGCACCATATGAAACTCAAAGGTCATCATTGAAAATCAGGCTGGAGTTGACCTTGGAGAAGGCCAGGGGCAGCATAGTTACACATAAAATACTGTACATTCCCTTAATTCAACTGTAATTACATTTTGCTAAGCGAATTAAAATTCTTCAATTAAGGAATCCCTGGATAATTAGCAAAAATATTTAACCTTCACAAGTACTTTAGGTTTTAATGAGACCTGATGTTTTTATTACGTCACCTTTACAAAGCCATTTGTTGATGTGATGTCAAACACGAATGGGGTCCCAAGTGGTCCCAAGATTGAACCATGGACACATGCATGCCTTCAGGATTTACTTTCAGCTTAAATTTACGAATACAATTTATTCAAATTAAGTAATACGAATTAGGCACAATGAAACTAAGTATTGACATTAAATACTGTGAATATACACGTAGTTAATGTACAGTATGCTGATGAATACCCACTCATTTGAATAAAACACAAATTTTAATCAGTATTGGATTTTCTTGTTAGTTAGAAATTAGATTTCTCAGGCGTTATTGCAGAATAAGCTTTTTATTTCACAACTTCTCAATATTGCATTCAAAGTGTGCGCAATCGTCAAACGTACAACACTTCAATTAAAACTCATACAATATGTTGGCTAGTTTATATTTGCAGTTGGGATAAAACAGTAAATCAAAGTAAATGCAATCTAAGAAATTCACACAGAGTCACTGATAGAAATTGGTAAAAATGGTCTTCGGACACGAGGCAATATGGGACAAATAAAAACGCTAGAAGGCCATTTGAGCAAAGAATTTCCGTCATAAAATTCGCGATTTAAAACGCTCATGTATTGGATACATTTCGGGATAAAATTCTTGCACATTAGAATTAGAGATGACGACAAAACCAGCTGCTTAAGTCATCTTCAGGTGGCAATTTACAAGCATCTTACATGGTATAGTTCAAAATAAAATTTTTGCCCATTAGAATTAGCTGCTAAAGTTATCTTCAGATGACAATTTACAAGCTTATTATATGGTATACTTCAATATAAATATCTTTCTCATTAGAATTAGGATGGCAACAAAATAAATTGCTTAGGTCATCTTCGGATGGCAATTTGCAAGCTTCTTACATGGTATACCTCAAAATAAAATTTTACATTAGAATTAGGGATGGCAAAAAACAGCTACTTAAGTCATCTTCAGATGGCAATTTACAAGCTTCTTACACGGTGCACTTCAATGCACGACGGTCCATCAACTCCTTAATATCGATATACATTAACCGCACCGTGTCTAGGTTTCCTCCAGAGTAAATCTTTTCCAAAGCCAGAAGAATTTTGAACCACTTGACAGCCTTTGCTCTTTCTTCATTGACGAGAGCCATGTGCAGGTACACCATACGAGAAATCGAAACCAAGACACTCGCATCAAGTAGTGCTTCTGGTGGAATCAGATCTTCGTCATTGTCAATTGCCCTTAGCATTTGCGGCGGGTCAAATCCCAGGAACTTGAGGGTCAACTTGTGACCATCAATTTCAAACTCCTTGCTCAGGTCACGATCACGAATGGCCATTGCCTGGCAGAGCAGAGCGTACATTGGAGACAATGCTGCTCGATGATGGACAGGTTCATCAGGCTTGTAAGTCAAACCAAGTTTCCTGATCTGATCGTGGATCTTTTTGATCAAGTTCTTCAATTCTTGCACGTCTGGCTCTGTCAGTTTCTGGTAGTCATTTTCGTACTGATTGGATATATCTGCGCGTATTTCATGCACCGCCTTGGGCAACTGTGAGTCCAAGCAACATAGCCAACACTTGCACAAGAACTCCTTGTCCATGCAGTAGTTCAACCTCATGCTCAAAGTGACTTCCCAAGAAACGTACGATACGAACACTTCCTCTCGAGCCTTGAGGGGCTTGATGGTCCTGATGAACATTACGTTGTTGTACTCGTTGACGGAGGCATTGGGCACGCAGTTGTGGTTGAAGTAGGAAGGCAGCTGGAACAGTCCGCAACCTCTTCTGTGGACAACGCTCCTGGTCAGAGAAGTCTGGAACTGGCCCATGTGGGGTCCATCGCCAGTCACGTTGATGTTGATGATGGCCTTCAGTCTCTTCAGGTCGACTATGGGTTCCTCCTCCTTGACTGGGACGCAAAACACAGGTGCTAGTTGCTTGGCTAGTCTTCTGCCAGGGTGAAGCTCGTAGAGGACGGGCCCAAATGTCACCGGGTTCTTGGCTAACATCTCCCCCAGCTGCACAGCAAGAATTTCCCAGGCTTGTGTCTCATGTTCCGGTGTTGGTACCCTGACGATAGGGGGTGGTTTCAGCGCGAATGACAGTGCTTTGGACACAGCCACCAGCGTTCCTGGGGGGATGTCACATCTGGCGACGATCCCACGACCTTAGAAGTATGACAAAGGTTTAAAAATAAATTTGTATTAAATGAAAAATGATGACCTTGATTAATATGAGATTGTAATTGCATTTAGATCAGGTGTCAAATCGAATGCGTATAGTGTATTTCCATTCCCACATTCGTCATATGAAATTTCTGGTCCAACACTTCCACACCATTTGTTGCTTATTTTGATTTTGAAAGAATTATTAAACCTATAATGACTTATAATCTTGCACAGATTGCAAAAAGCACAAAATAAAGTATTAAAAATTATACATTCATGTAGAAATACAAAGAATTTGGACCCAGATGATTTTTATAAAGAATTACACATTTTAAACGTTAAACAGCGTAGAGATTATGTAACTGTGAATTAATAATTATTTCAGCAATAGATTTAAAACAGTTTCAACAAATAAAGTAACTTTGTTTCGAAATACAACATATAGATATAACATACCTTTTGTTGGAAATGACTACGTCAAAAAACTAAGAAATGTTATAACCCCAACAGTATTTAACCGCCTACCAGAAGATATACCTGAAATAACGAAGTTAAGTAGACTAAAAAGAACTTTAAAAAATACATTTTGGGTCTAAAATCTGGTTGACTGAACATTACGGTTTATGATAACTCACATTATGCAATGTAATATATAGTTTATTGAATTGAATTTATTTTAGTTTTTAAATTTTTGGTGGCATCTACGTCTTCATTTTTCATTTTGTATTTATGCGTTGCATAGTTAATTCTTGCTATCATATGAAGTGAAAGAGCTTTCATGCTTTATCGTGAAATAATTTTCAAATGTTTTTTTTTCACTTTTTCTTGATGCATTTGTGTAACTAATTGTTTGTTGTTAAAAAAAAGACTATTGTAAATGTTCGAGCCCATGTAAAGTGACATGCAAATGAGGGGTGTTTATTCCATCAAATTTTCAACGCCACGAAAAAATCTATTCCATTTGAAAGAGGATCATCTTACATTCAAGCGATGACCTTTGTTATCCTACTGACCTTTGCCCTCTGTCTGAAGAATGAGCACTGGACCCATGTAATCCGCGCAGTCTATGTTTCGATGATCTTTCTTTTGACGAATTCTCAACATGTCCAACACGTCGTACTGCCCATTTTCGTGCTCATCAAGACGTGCCTTGGCCCTCAGAAACTCTGTCTCAACTTCGCTGTCGAGGGTGTTTTGCTCATGGCAATTTCGGAAGTATTCGACAGCTTTGTCGTACTTTCTTAACTGGTAACAAGACTTCCCTGCTGCCATAAGGGCCTCCATGTTGTTCTTCTCTTCCTCAAACTTCATAATTCTTTTGGCAAACTTCAAACACAGCTCGAAGTAACCTCTTCTCAAGTACGCATTGGACAAACCCAACTCCACTAATCGCACCACTTTGCCTTTGTATCCGTGTTCCTCGGCTTGCTTCAAAGCCAACAAGTAGCAACGTATGGCTAGGTGAAATTTGTCATCGTCCATCATGTCATCTCCACGTGTCTTCCATTCAACGGCATTGCTTGGCTTTGGGTCCTCCAACAAGGGGTCAACTATGTCGTGCATCCACGTGACCCCCTCGACCAGCTCGTACAGGGGGTCTCCTTCGTGCAAGAAAACGATGTCTGATGGATTTTTGCACTCCAGAGTACGACAGGCATTTTTGAGTACTTTACTGAAAGGACACTTCAGGGCGAAGATGGTCCCAATGGGAAACATGTCCTTGACGTCCACGTAAGGATCCGTGGTCATGTTCCAAATACTGAAGACAAGAACGTTTCCTTCGTGGTCTTCCACTATGGTTTTGATGCAACCTTCAGCTTCTTCAACATAGGCAGATTCCAAAGTACGTAACAGCAGATAGTGTCCTTTGGTGGACTTCACTAAATCGAGTCCAGTGAGAGATATTCTTCTCAACTGCCTCAGTGGTGTCTTCGAAACTGGAGGCAGATCATCTTCGACCTTGGGAATGAAGTAGTACGGGGGTGAAAATTTGAGAGCAGCCATGCTGTGTACTAAACGAAGGTCACGGATGTCTCTTAGGACCCTACGTCTTCGGCCACTCTTAACTGTCAGATACACCCTCGGCACGGTTTTATCTTCCTCTACATCATCTGGATCCACGACTAAGCTCAGGTTCTCAGCCATCCTGGCAAAAATAATGAATTTGCAGAGTTACGTATATGTTCAACAAGTTTCAGGCACACTTATTACGACACGTAACGAACTTCCCATGATATGTCCCAGTTTGTCAAGTAGCAAAATCGAGTTTCGAAACAAGTCTAGGGCTCTTATATACATGTATAGTCTCTTAGACTCTGGCTTAGTGTCCATTTGATACAGTTTCACCTAGGAACAAACACTTACATGAAAGTCTTCACAATTTATTTTAAATAAAATTTATGAAATAACAACAGTCTCACATAGGAACATACACGTACATGTACATGAAAGTCCTTATAATTTATTTTGAATCAAATTAAAAAGAAAATTTTCGAAGGAATATACGCGTACATGAAAGTCATTACAATTTATTTTAAATTAAATTAAAAATAAACTAAAGTTTATGAATAACATAGTCACACACGCGTACATGAAATTATTTTAAATTTACCTGTTTATTTTTATTTTAAATTAAATTAAAAATAAATTGTACGAAGTAACAACAGTCTCACATAGGTTAAGACGTACATGCACATTAAAGTTCTTACAATTTATTTTAAATTAAATTAAAAATAAATTTAAATTTATGTAATAACATACAAATTATGTCTTGGAATAACTGGAGAAAACAATAGTTTAAATGTTGGACACTGCCAGTCCACCCTAGTGTCCACTCAAGTGGGAATAATGTCTGAAATTTTCTCTTTACATGTAACAAATTCTGGTTAGTAAAATTCAGCACACATTGGAAATGCATGTAATGGCAGTAAAGTTTACATGTTCGATTTTCTCACCTTAATTAATTGTTAAAACAGCAGTCTGTTTCAATGCCCCTGTCCGAAATGACAATTTCGACCACAACACTATTACTTAAAAATTCGAAGGACGACTGTCCCAATTCAACTCTGAATAAAAAGGGGTGAGAAGGGTATAGGTTGAGGGCATCGGAACTCGTAATTTAAATTCACAACATAGGAATGCGTTAAATAATTTGAGGATTTTCTAACCAGTTGCAGGCATAACACAATAGCGATGACAAAGTTCAAAGGCCGTTAATTAAAAATCAAGCAAATGTTAACTGGATCAGACTATATGGTCAAAAACCTGATGCATTCCTACGATTATTCCAGGTGGCGCTTAAGTTACTATATATGGCGTTGCAAAAACTAACATTACAAATTGAGTTCTAATGAAACTACACAAACTGTTTCTTCAAATTTCTCTTAAGCTTCTTATTTTTTTTAAGTAAACGATGGGGTAAACTACCTGTATATTGGAAGTAAGGTCCAAGTAACTTTACTTCAGTTACTTTACATGAATATCTTTGGATATGAACTCCTCAATTACGTTCAGAAAATATTCTTGTAATGAAACTTTCTATAGACGCCGTCAATAATTACATACAGTAACTGACAAAATAGTGTTACCCATGTGCAGGGCCATTACGGCACAAAGTTTATTTAAAACGTCTTATCTGTGTTTGTTTAAATACAGATGCAAAAGGGGGCAACATGCACAGGGAAGGTAAAATTACTTTGGCACACTTAAATACACGAATGTTTAGCAATGAATTAACACACGAAAATTCACAAATGTGACTAAATTTAAACTGACATACGCTAGAAGAACACCTGACATTATCACGTTAACGAATTAAAATCAGCTCGTGTACATGTACATGTAAAATAGCATAAAAGAAAATTCGCAAATGTGACTCAACCTTAAATTGACATACACAAGAATAACACCTGACATTATCACGTTATAGAATTAAAAACAGTTCGTATATACTGTATGTACACGTAAAATAGCATAAAACGCGAATACAAAAATGGCAAATACTGAGCGTGAAGTATTAAAAACGCCAACGTCAAAACATACTGTAAAACAGTAACTGGCGAATAGGAGTAATCTCATACAGTAAAAATTTAAAAACCAGCATAAAATGTGAACTACGAAAACATCAAAAACATCAACAGTTTGATTTCTCCAAAATGATTTCAAGATGATTTCACGAGTCTTCATGCTGATCATCTTAAGACGTATCGCAATCAAATCAATTGATACTTTAACGTCAGAATTGCATCGTTTCCTCCGAAGTAACATTTCTCCAACTCCAGAACGATCTTACGCCATTTCTTCTCAAGTTCATGCTGATTGGTTAGGCCATAGAGGATCGTCATAGTAGCAACTGTATTATGCACGTTGATGTCTAGAAGGGCATTTAACTCATTTGAACGCTTATTGAGAGATTTCAGCACGTTGTTGATGTTGAACCCGAGGTATTTCAAACTCAGCAAGTGGTATTTTATCTCTGAGTGAGGATCCCAAGAACCTCTGGCGACTGTGGAGTTGTGGGCTTTGGCCAGCAAGTCGTACAAGACAGACATGAAGATTTTCTGGGGATAGATTTTATTGTTTTCGTACGTGGCTTCAAACCTTTCGATCATTCGGTGGATGTAGTCGATCATGCGTTCCCAATTGCCCATGTTTTTGCCATAAACCCGTTCGTATATGATATCGTATTCGAAAAAGAGTTCACGTCTTTTGGCAATGACATCTTCGGACAATTTTTCCTCGATCTCACAGAGCTTGCATTCGCATCGAAACCCAAGACTGGAGCAATGGACTTGTCTCACGGCAAAGGGCATTTCCCAAGAAACGTAAGGCACGAAAATCTGCTCTCCTTTCTTGATGCCCTGGATTGCCCTGATGAAGATCAAGTCATTGGTCTCGTGGATGGAGGCGTTGGGAAGACAACTGTGGTTGAAGTAGGAAGCCCAGGCAAACAGCCCACACCCAGACTTGTACATTCGACTTCTGGAAAGGGTCCTTGGTATGCGGACGAACTCACAACCCTCACCGAACATGTTGTTCTTGATGATTCCAGCCAGCTTCCGGATGTCGATTATCGTTTCCTCCTTGGTCACCTCATCGCAAAACACCCTGGGATGTGCTTCAGCAACGTTTTCGCCATCGTAAAGACGGTAAACCATCTCCCCATACATCTTTGGGCAACCAGCCAACACGTAAACTAGCTGGTTGATGAGATCTTGCCAGACTTCCGTTTCTGGAAGCCTGACATCCTTGTTGTTGAAGCAATACGCTATGGCTTTGGAAACCACCAGCAACGTTCCTGGCTCGATGTTCTTCATGGCGAAAACCCCACGACCTTTGACCCCCATGTAGCGGAGTTCTACGGGACCTCTGTAATCCGAGCAAGAGGTTTCTGCGACAGGATGGTCCATTCTGAATTTCATCAGCTCCAACATGTCGAATTCTCCAGCTTCCTTTTCCTCGATGCGTCTATCGCAAATACTCACAAAATCACTACTCCACTTCAAAGTTTCAACACTTTGATTGTATGTAAGACATCTCTCCGCGTATTTTTTGGCCTCCTTGTACTTCTTAAGACGGTAGGCCATCAGGGCACTGGTCTTCCAGATGTCGTAGTATCCAGGTGCCTTCTCAATTACCTCCTTGCACAAGTCGAAGGCGTTTTCAGTCCATCCACGACGTTTCATGACTTCTATCATCCCCATGGTAGCTGTTCTCCACAGTCCATCATTGTCCCCATGTTCCCTCATCAATCCCAAAGCCCGAAAATAACACCTTGTGGAACATTCCAACTTGCCATCTTGACACAAGGCATGCCCACGAAGTACCCAATCCTTGACGTTTTCAACATACGGAGGTTGAGTCTGATAATTGAAAACAACGTCGTGCTTCCACTCGATCTTACCGGTCAACTGATGAAGCTCGAGTCCGTCGTACACAACTATCAGATCCGATGGACATCCGCAGTGGAGAAGACATTCCCCTTTTTCGTTCTCGTTGCAAAAGGGCTCTTTCAGGAGGAACATGGTGTCGACAGGAAAAATGTCAGTGATGTCAGCGTTTTTCTCGTTTGAGTATTTGGGGAAATGGTGAGCTCGAAATTGCACCACATTCCCCACGTGGTCCTCCACCACAGTCACGATGCCATGGTGTTCGTATGCTGGCTCAATAGTACGAAGCAAAAGATATTTTCCCTTCACATATTCCTCCAAACGAAGCTCTTTCAGAGTCATTCTTCTAAGGTCCCATATCGACGTCTTCGAAACTTCAAAACTCACGCAAGTGTCAACGGCAAAGATGCGGTCGTACATGTCGTAGGGATAATTTTTGGGATTTTTTTCATTTTTTTCATCTTTTTCTAATTGTTTAGCTCGGCCCAGTAACATTCCAGTTAGCAGGTGATGGGCACGTATTTGGTGCACTGGCTTCGTGAACTGGGGATGTTGTCCTTTTCGAGCAAGACGAACTTCCCTGGACATTGTGCGTGGCTTCTGTTGAGGTTCTGCAACTGGCCCCTCAGCCATTCTGGAGAAGTGAAGTTGAGAATAAGTTTAGATTTACGAAAATGACTCATAGCATACGTCATAAATTTACAAAATAAAATAAATAATAAATAAATGTTATAATGAGTTGTTTGTTGTATGCCACGTGTATAACTGTACTTAAAGTAACTCACCGTAATAATAAACGTGTGGAGAAACCAACTTATCGAGCTGCTTCTTACATGTATGTAAAAATGGGATTTTGAACTGCACGAAGCCGGATTAAAATCCCGACGAGTCCAAATTAAATTGTCGATAAATTAAGGTGAGAAGGTCAGAGGTCGAGTGGCGTGCGAATTAATTCAAAGTCCAGTTAGGCGTATTCAGGAATTTCTGACATACTGTAAAAGTAAACTTGGAAAAGATTGGAGCAAAGATCATTCTCACATTAGAAAATCATGGATTAAACAATATTTTTTTTAAATTTCAAATAAATACATCTGCATACATATACATGTAGGTAGCCATATCAATTAGTTAATTTCAATTACAATTATTTTTTAGTATTGACACTCCCTATTGCAGCGTTTTTAATTTTAAGACATTAGAAAGGCAAAAGGAGCTGCTTTTAATATTTTTATGCCAAATACGGTACATGGTATGACATACAGTACTGTACATGAACTGTAATTGCAGCATTTTAAATTTTAAGACATTAGAAAGGCAAAAGGAGCAGTGTTTAATATTCAGTACATGTAGGCATACATGTACGATTTGGATAGTGTTAAGAAAAATACAGTAAATTTAAGCTGATAGTGCAATAAACTTTATTGTCTCCGATATTTAAATCACTTGTCGTTACAAATTGTGAATTTAACGTAAATTCATTTCCCATAAAAGCGTTGAAGGAACACCATTTGGTGGGATGTGTACGAGGTTCCCATGAATGATTCATCTCATAAATCGTAATGAATTCGTCATTGTGTGAATAATTTACGTCACCCTGTTTACCCTGCCTCTGCTAGGACTTATCCATGAATGATCCATGAATGAATAAATTAACCAGCAGCAATTAAAATACAGAAAAATTGTGCCAACTACGCGCTGTAAACACGACAAATCCAACATGGCTGTTTATTTTATTAATTTAATTGCAACTTGAAAGATATTGACTTATTAACATATATTAGAGGACGATACTCTTATGGATGGATTTACACCAGAAGTCCGAAGATACTGTCATAGATTCTTGACTTTCGTTAATTGTTTAGGCCAAGATGTGTCGTACTGTCTTAAGTCAAATGATGCGCTCCAATTAAAGAATTTACGTTACAAAATACAGAAAATATTAAGTAAAAATTATCCCCTTAGTTTCATTTTTATTCCTGCTAGTGATCAAAACTGGCATCCTGTAAAAAAATTTGGAAGCATGTAAAATTAATAAGCCTTAAAATGTCCACTGTTGTTGAACATACAGTATTTAGATACTTACATTAGAATATTTCCTGCAAGGGATAATTTTTCGAAGTAAATTCTAGGAAACTTGCTTTCTGAAATTCTCGTAAGAACAGAGAATAAGGAAAAGAATTCGACAATTTTGAGAAATTTTGGATAATTTAAAAACGCTGAACGCGACCAACAAACTAATAAAGTTGAAAATTCAATAAATTGCAACAAATTTGAACTTATACTTACATTATTAACACACCATGATGCTTTGGTTATTTCATCGTAGCAATTATAACTACTGTAACTGCTGCATTTTAAATATCAATGAGTTGTTTAATACAAATGCTGTATAGAAACTGATCACATTAAAAAACTTGAGCAAGTAGAGAAACATATTTACATAATTGCTAACAGGGGCCTTGTTCTGAAAAGGCCAAGTAGTTTCTTGCATTAGACTGAATTGACAATACGACTCATTAAGCGAAAAGCGAATAAAAACTATCAAATGTATAAATTTCATAATAAACGATTGCTCGATGAGCAGTATTACTAAGAAATTCAAAAGAGTCAAAACATTTAGAACATTTCAAAACAAAGTAATTTTGCATAAAATTCAAAGTCAGTCACTAAATCAACTGATGCCATGAGTAAAACGAATGGTCAACGAAATTGTCCATCATAGACTGCAATGAGGCAATGTCTGAAAACAAGTCTTTCTGATTGTTGCAAAATTTTGTCTTATATGGGACTTCTCAAATTTCCAACGTCATTTTTGGGATACAAGACGGATGATAAAGATTTTGCAATAATGAGAAAAGACTTCATAATTTTCAAATGTTCTTTGCCACACTACAGACTAATGCTGATCACGATTTCGTTGTTCATACTTCGAGAACCTGAGCAGTGTAACTAAGACATTCAAACCAGTCAAAACATTCTGAACATTTCAAAACACCGTAAATTTGCATAAAATTCAAAGTCGGTAATAATACTTGTCACTAAATCAACTGATGCCATGGGTAAAACTAACTGACAACGTAATTGTCCATAGACTGCAATAAGACAAATGGGTCATTTTGCGATTCTAGATTGATTGATGACAACTTTTTGCAATAATCAGAATAGACCTAACAGTTTTCAGACAATTTTTGCCACATTGCAACTTCCATACACATTGTCCATACTTCAAGCAACTTCAATGTTCAAATGGGGTTGTAGATTCTCAACGTTCTTTGGCAAAGATTTTGGTAGTTGGAGGACCAGCTTCAACACCAAAGTTCAAAGTCCAAATTAGATCAAGTCCCCAACATCGCGATGTTTACGTCTCACATATGCGACATCTCCTCCAGTCACAACATTTTCCACCTGTATGAGGATTTCAGCCCATTGTCGAGTCATTTCCCTGTCTGCCAACATACTGTAGATGAAGGTTATCGAAGCTATTGCATAAACGACTAGATGATCCAGATTACAGTTGATTGTGCTTATGTCCAGGGGTATGCCATCTTCGGGCGGAGTATTCTCATCAAAGCCGAGATAGTACAAGGTCTTCATGTGGAAGTCGAGTTCCTTGTGGGGGACCCAATTTTCTCCCATCACATTCAACGAATATGTCTTGCTCAGCAACGAGCACATCGAAGCCATGACAATCATGCGAGGAAATTTTCCTCGACTCTGGTAGGTGTCCATGTAGCTCTGGGCCAATCGATGAACATGGTCCACCAACCTGGGCAGGTTCTTTCCATTGCCATTCTTATCCTCAAGACGCTGGAAGGCAACCTCGAACTTGGCCATCAACTGTTGACGCTTGATGTGAACTTCTTCAGATTCGTTGCAGTCTATCTTGCAGAGGTCGCAATAGCACTGAAATCCACGTCTGGCGAAAAACACCCTTCTTTCGAGATACGGCATCTCCCAAGAAATGTGAGACAAGAATATATCTTCACCATTGCTGATGCACTGGGTTGCGGTGATGACTATCACGTCGTTGTACTGGTTGATGGAGGCGTTGGGGATGCAACTGTGGTTGAAGTAGGATGGCCACAAGAACACTCCGCAGCCAGCTTTCTTGCCGTAATTCCTTCTGATCTGGGTCTTCATGTTGTAGATGTCGCATCCGTCGCCGAACATGTTGCTCATGACGATGCCAGCCAGCTTCCGGACATCGACTACGGGTTCTTCCTTGGTTTCTGGGCGACAGAAAGCAGCACCTTGACAAAAATTTGAAAGGTATTTTTAAAGTTGCCAGTAAGTAGGCTTCCTTTTTTTGCATTTTTTTGGTATCAGAAATGTTTCAACAAGTATCAAATAAGTCTGATCAGGTGCAAAATTACCTATTATAGGTTTCAGAGGGATACCATACAGTGTACAACCTTAAACCTTAAAGAAACCATCGTAGGTATCTTTTCCAAGATTGCAAATCATGTATACCAATAATACACCATAAAAATACGTTGATACCCAAATGGAAAAGAAATTAATTTCGAAATTCATAATATGCAATGTATTTTTAAATGTATTTCAAAATACGTGTAGATTGAGACAATATATTGCAATATATACCCTCAACAGTACTTCTTGAGTATTTAACAATTTATATTGCAAT
>JAQGAF010003985.1:0-15636 GCA_034687865.1 Kryphioiulus occultus
AACCCATCTGGATAACCCGATGGCCCATGACAACCCATCTGGATAACCCGATGGCCCATGACAACCCACCTGGATAAACCTATGGCCAATGACAACCCATCTGGATAACCCGATGGCCCATGACAACCCATCTGGATAACCCGATGGCCCATGACAACCCATCTGGATAACCCGATGGCCCATGACAACCCACCTGGATAACCCCATGGCCCACGACAACCCTCCTGAATGACGCAATGACCCATGACAAACCACAGGGATTACCCGATGGCCCATGACAACCCACTTGGATAACCCGATGGCTCGTAACGGCAAGTTGTTGAAGCAGGATAACACGATGGCCCACCGTGAAACTCCCGGTGTCCATTTTCAAAAATGTACTCTGTCGGGAATTCTAATTTGATGGATTATCAGGGAATCCTTCAACGAAACCATCACAGTGGTGGAACCTGTCATTCCAATCCACTTATGGAACTCCAAGCCCATTCGGATCCAAATTATTGGTCTTATGTCTTGCAAGCAATCAGACGTTGGAATTATCTTCAACCAGTTTGATAGTTCACAAGAAATTCAATGTAACAAGGATGATGGTGACCACCACAATGCAGTGGTAATTTGTCGATTAAATCGGGTTGATGGATTACACTTCCCTACCACATGGTATTCACTGAGCCTACTGAGTTGAACTGAAGCTGAATTTAATTCAATCGAGTTGATTAGAGCTGAAGAACAAAACCTTAGAGGGTTACAGCAGGTTTACAGAAATCAAGAACATTCGTTACCCCATGTGACCTGGCCCGTGTTGCTCGGGTTTCCAGCGTTCATCTCACCCTAATGTTTATTATCTTTAGCAACACCGAACAGTGTTTAATGTGCTTTGTTAGATTTGGAGGATGGAACCTTGCCCACTTCTGAGCACATTAAATGCGCCATTTGGAAGGAGTGTGCCAAGAAACTTGTCCGAGCCAATGCGAGGAATATGTATACAGCAAAAAAAAAAATGGGCCATGACCATGCGAATGAAGGGCGAAATCAAACTTTTCTGCTTTTTTGTCAGCTCTGCACCATGGACCATAAAGAGTACAGAGACACCCAAGTCCAATTCAAGGTGCATGTATACCAGAAGTCGTGGATAATAGACTTGGCAGGCCTAGGGCCAAAAAATCCACAGGGTCTCCAGCCAAGGTCAATAGATTTCTGACCATGTTTTTCAACTGTTGCCATAACGAAGTGTAGTTCCTAAACCGCAAGGCTTAGAGAGGGTATAAACAAAATTGCATCCAAAATGTATCCACCAAAAATTGATTTGCATCCAAAATGTAACCTCAATATTTACTTTGGTATCCGAATGTATCCACTCTTCATGAACCATCTTACTAATGATAGAAAAAAAAATACGTTGTCCAACTGTTCAATCTTTTTGGAATTGACTAATTACATATTTTGGACATTAGCAATACCAAAAAAAATTCATTACTAATGTACAAAGACATTATCCAGTAGAGTTGATTGATAACCTGGAGTTAACCATGCAGTGTGACACATTTACATGTACATGTTTACACATTTGTATATACATATACAGAAATATCATTTCCATAACACACAAAAATCAGTTGTATCCACTTTGTCACAAAACAGCTATTTCGTATCCATTTGTATCCAACATATCAAAATGTATCCAAATTCCCCATTTGTATCCCCTCTCCCAGCCCTGAAACCGTCATCATCCATGGCTCCAACGGATTTTGCTGAAAACATTTCCATTTTCCCCTAGTTGTGAGGGTGGCGGATTATGCATGGTCTCACATATATTCCGGCATATATTAAACTGCATTTTGAATACATCATACGCGTCAAGTACCGGCTTTCGGGATCTCCATCGACTTCAAGTACCGTAACAGCGGCAATGAAAAACTGCATAATCCCAAAACTTCTGCGATGAGGCAGAAGCAAGATGAGGCTTTTGCCTTGTTTGCAACACCATAGCTTAGCGCCTGTTACATTGGGGTTTTCTTCGGCATGTTTGTACATGCACTATGTGCTGCCGTGCTATTGGAACTTACGACATGTTGGCATTTCATTGTGAGGAAAGCCGAGCCCATGCTGCTCTGCAAGAACCGTGGAGTCATGCGGCGGTCTCTCAAGCGAATGCCGAGGATCTCCTTTTGTTCGATGGCAAGTTTCTTTTTCAGAACAAGGACAGTCAGGAGGCTCCCTGCAGTTTGCTTTTCTTGCAGATTTTCAAGCATAATCCAATCAAGCTCTCGGTGCGTCGTATATCTTGCATCGTCTACGATGTTCCATTCAACAGTAAATTCAATTGACGCAACCGGTACTGGGTGGCTTAAAGGAGAACTGACAGCCCTGATCTGACAAGCTCTGTGACAATCCCTGATTCTCGGCTATGCGCAAGGGTCATGAGGATTCTTCCCGGATCCGACTGCGCATCATCGTTCGGCATGGACGGTCGAGGCAATGACTGGGTAAATTTGGACGTAATGTGCCAGGCTTAAGCTGCTGATTTACTGGGTTGTGCCATTAGCCGTACGTAAGAGACCCTCATTAAACTGATGGTTCTCCGGTCGTAATCTTGGGCTCTTGGACATAACGGGAGGAAGGAAGGGCCGTGGTACAAATCGCTAGCTGAAAAGGCAGCACAGGATTCATACCAAAATTTGCAACTCAGTTTCCCTGACTTTCCCTGACTAATTAACTATTTTACACACTTTGCCCATTTAAGTACTAGTATCTAATATATTTTAAATTTGTTAATATGCATATATTTGATTTGTTTCACAATTTCCATGCAATATGTTTTTTTTTAAAAAATCCCATTTTCATTCGCCACGACCACGCTTATATTTTAGAATTGAGAACGCCGTAGGCAAAATTTTGAACAAAAACTAGACAACAATAAAATTAACATTTAAGAGAACGCCGCAGACAAAATTTGTATAAAAAAAAAATTAGAAATATTAATCTTTAACAGAGTACTGTAGGCCCTTTTTGTTTTAATAAAACTAGACCAGAAATAACAGATTTAATATAAGCAGGCGACATTTTCAGAAAAATCATATTTTAAATTATGAATTTCAGACAATACCTGCTATATTTTTCTTTGCCACGGCAATTTGCAGTAAAATATAGGTACACTTGACAAACTGTTTTCTTGACTAACCCAAGAAATTGTCCCTCAATTTGAACATATTTTTACGATGGAATTTAGCTCGTTTTTTTAAAATGGAACGCCACGGGCGAAATTTTTGAAAAACTACCGGAAATAACGAATTGTAGGAGTAATTTATAGGGTGTTTTTCGCAAAAATGAATTGAAAATTAAAAATTAGTCACAAAATTGAAATTCAAATTTTTTTTAAAGTTATCCCTGACTCCCACCTGACTTTCCCTGACTTTTTGGGCAAAATGTCCACATTTCCCTGACTTTCCCTGATGCTATGAACCCTGCAGCCGTTGGGCCAGAAAGATGGCTGCCTTTGGACTACTCCAATAACCTTGCCATTGCTCCACGGCATTGGGTCCTCGAGACTCAAAATAGACCAAAGCACTTTGGAAGTCATTGCTACCAAGACTTCCGTTGAACATTCAGAGCTGCTGAACAAAAACAAACAAATGGTTAAGAAAACGCAACAGCGGCGCCCATGCCCACCTGGTCCTTGACACTCTGTAAAATGCTGAAGGCCGATTCGCTGCTGGCGTCATGTGAGTGAGGTCTCGAGTACGAGGGCGCTATCATCGGGTGTGGGTCGCCAATAGGAGCATGGTGACTGGCGGGCATAGCTCGGCAGATGCAAGGGCTTCAGAGACGCAAGATCCAAGCATGCGGGAACAGTCCTTGAGGGTTCTGGAAAACAAGAGAGCAGAGGTTAACAGGCTGTCAAGCAACACGGAGGTAGAATATATAGGAAATATAGGAAAAATGGAAATAACATATGGGAAAAATAAAGAAAAAAATATAGGAAGACAATAGGAATTTTTGTCTAAAAAAATTCAGAGCATTTCCTACTTTTTAATTAAACTCAGTAATTGCTATAAGGCATGTGGCCAGTTGGTACACAATTTTTGACATGTTTTCACGTGCAAATATCAGGTTTTTATTCACATTTCTTCGAATGCAAACATCGGAATTATTTATACAGTTTTTTTTTCACATTTCATCACACGCAAATATCTAACTTTTACTTAAATTTTCCCCATATAGTTCAGAAAAAAATTAAAATTTTCATTCTCAAACATTACACGACAACCCACGTAAATTTAGAAAGACAGACTTTTGCGACCCACAATAGGCCAATTGAGAACGCCGTAGGCAAATTTTTACAAAAACTATAAAACTAGTGTAAAAATTAAATATAGAAATTGTTCTAAAAACATAGGACTACAGTATATAGGACTACCTCAAAAATAAAGGAACCACTTAACAGCCTGAATTTCCCGGTATACCCATTCTTGGCAATTTGGACATATTGTTTGACTATTCGTAAATAATGGAAAATTTACACAATTTGGAAACTATCTGATCGTACCGAAAAAATGGAACATTCAATTTGAATGCACAGGGCGAAATACATGCTTTGCCCAAGCAGTTTGTAGGAAAATATAGGAAATATTGGATTTGCTGCAACTTGCAGAAGCTCAAACATGGGCCGTCATGCAAACGTTGAGGTCATTCAAATTAAAATGGTGGCATTTTGGTATCCAGTCTACCAATGAACATACTGAGCGGTGATCAGAGTTGTCGGTGGTCATGGATGTGATCAAGAAGCTCTCGGCAAAGCCAACACAACCCTCTCTTCTGGCACAAACTAATAGATTGGACACATGGATATTACCCCCAGTCACACGACATAGGCTACAACCCAGTAAGTAAAGAGTTGAATGCACCAATGCCATTTAGCCACTTCCGCTCATCTTGGATGATCCAAGATGGCGCTGGAAGGCAATTACTTATGTCATCCGTGGCCAGCCTACGAGCAATTCGCCATCAGATGAACGGCTACAAATTAGCCAGTGACAGATATCCGTTCGGCGGAAATCAGCTGGCGTCATTCACACTGACCAGGCGCCATGGCTTACAAATCGATGCCATTATTTCAATATCGATTCGCTGAACGTCTGAGAGATCCCACCTATACACCCAGTTAATCAGTGATCACGTTCAATCCACCAAGCCGGGGTATTCCTATGAAACAGCTGGTTCACCTTACGGTTTTATTAGTTTCAGACCAAATTTACAACCTCGGGCCATTTTATGCGAACTACCATCAAAACTGTCAATACATTTTTTGGAAAATGCAGCTTCTAGCTTAACAACTGTTTAGGCTTGCTGTCAGTTTCACCATTTGCGAGTAGTTTGAGATGAGAATGAAGCCTCGACACCAACCCTCACAATCGTGTCCACTTGAGTTTTGAGAGCCTCCGCTAATAAATTACCAATAATGAACACCAAATTGTTGAAGAGTTTGTCTGGGACTGAGAGCACTCTCAGCTGTTCGATACAGATTCTGGTTGGAATTGAGAGTCACTATCTGAGTCGAGGGGTTTACAACTCAAGAACTGAGTACACCTGACTGCAGACTAAGGAACTTTGCCAGACTTCCAGTTCAAGGACATCACAAACCAATGAGTACAGAATTCTGGCAAAATCTCTGAAGACTGCAAACCATGAACGAGGCTGGATTTGCAGTGACTTCATGAACTTCACTCCAGACTTCAACGACTTGTGGTACCTCGTGGACGTACTTCAGTGGCCCTGGGACTTCTTAGAATTGAATTAGCCTTGAAAGTCCAATGGAGATTGGACCTTCAACGTCTTCAGCGAGACCTCAACGACTTCTGTGGGATTACTTCCACCACCTCCGTGGGAAGACTTCAACGACTTCTTCAAAGACTTCAAAGACTTCAACGACTTCTTCAACGATTTCACCGACTTCTTCAACGACTTCACCGACTTCTTCAACGACTTCTTCAACGATTTCAACGACCACCATGAGAAAACCTCAAAGACTTGAGTGGATCTTCAGCAATTTCCTTACTGAAACTTCAACGTCTACAGTGGGACTTCAAAGTGTATAGTGATATTTCAACGTTTACAGTGGAGCGTCATAGGACAACTTTCATGACTTATCAGTGACCTTAGGACAACTTCCATGACGTATCAGTGATACTGTCATAACTTCAGTGGGACTTGGACGACAATAACTTGAGGGGGCCTTCAACGACTTCAGTGGACCTCCAAAGTCTTCAGTGGACCTCCAAAGTCTTCAGTGGGACTCAACATCTTGTACTTCAACAATTTCAACAAACATGGACACCTGACATCACAAGCTCAACCCCTCGGCCTCGGTCCATTTAAGAACTCTTTCTCAGATGACTGCAACATGTCTGAACAAGCCATTGAGGTTCTCTCGATGGTAACTTTCGCTCTATGTTCTCAAATTGAGAACCACTGCTTTTGGAAATGCCCACACTTTGGGAGATAAAGCTATAGTGGATAACCCATCAAAATGCCACCAGCAGGTGCTAATCGGTCAGCGATCGATGAGGCCAGGGCAGCCATCAAACCGCTGCTGATCGATCAATTAGACAATGAAACCGCATTGGCTGATTAATATTAATGGCCCGGGCAACAGCCGGAAAACGAGCTTTATTAAATTAGGAATCCCACTTGAAAGTGAGAGCCAAAGGCAGTTAGAAAACAGAAAAAACGGCTTAAGGGACCTAACGAAAACTTCAGAAGTTGATGGCGTCAAGAGCATGTCAAGAGCCTTTCAAGAGGCTGAGGGCGTCCATCACACTTATAAACATCTTAGGTACAATTTTAGTTAATTCGTAGTATCCAGTATGTATCGAGGTATTTTTATGGTGTATTATTGGTATACACAATGTACAACTTTAAGGTTTCATTATTAGTTGTTGAAAGCTTTTTTTAATCCAATGTATGTCATAGGTTTTCAAAATGTTGTTCTCTGTATACAGGTAGGTATCCCTTTCTATAACCCATGATGTATATTTTGTTCTATGTTCAGGCATGTGGCCAGTTGGTAGACAACCTTCCACATCCAAGAATCTGTTTATCACATTTTTTCACGTGCAATTATCTGCTTTTTTCATATTTTCCACATGAAAATATTTGGTTCTCACATTCTTTACCCAATAATTTTGAAAAAAATAGTTATTCCAAGAGCTATAACAGTGCATTTCAAACTACAGGATGTGACCTACCTACAATATTGAGAACGCCAAATGTAATTTTTTTTACAAAACTAGACCACAAATAGTGGATTTCAGCTTGCTTTTCTAAAAAAGTGTATTGTGTAAAATTTAAACTCAATGTTTAAGAAAACGCGGTAGGCGAATTTTTTTAACCCGACCAAAAATGGATTTCAATTGTATTTTCATGGAAATGATTTTTGAATACATAATGCATTTTTTAGGATTCTTAAAGTCTTCAAAAGAGCGCCGCCGGCAATTTTTTAAAAAAAAGTATAAAAACAATCAAATTTTAGTACGTTATTTTATGAAATTAAGGACCTGAATGATTCCTCAGTTTTAAGCTGGATTCTTGAAAAATTCATTGTAAATTAATTTCGCAACTACATTGTCATTTTTACTCAATTTTCACATTTTTCACACAAGGTTATACATTTTCACATTTTTCACACTGGCCACAAGCCTGATATTGAACTCTGGGCAACTAGACTTTTCTTGGCAATTTATGGCCTTTAATCACATTACAAGCTTTAGTGAATGTGTTCAAGATTACAGCGGGGTGAATAATTTATGAACATCTAGAACAATAAGGGCCTTCGTGTAGTAATGTGCAGAAGATATGCAAATGCTGTTGCCAACAGGCAGCAAAAAATTGGATTCGGATGACGAATATGCGCAGGATATTGCAGTTGAGCAATTTACAGATTTTCGGGGGAAAAAACATCATCAGATAGAGGACGGGTTTGCATACAGATGCTGTTACCATTAGGCCTTCTTGCCTTACGATTTATTAAACGAAAAAACATGCCTTCCAACGGTAAACAGCATAGGAAAACAAAGGAAATTTACTGCGCGTAGATAATATTGCTAATAGGACGTATTCACAAAGATGTGCATGAAAACAAAATTCCACCAAGGGGCAGATAAGGATGATGATCAACATAACCATTGTGCGTCAAAAACGACAAAATTCCGAAATTGCCTTTTCGGCCATTTGTGTGCAAATTATTCGTCGGATTTTCTTTAGACAAAGATCGTGACTTGAGTACACAGAACCACTTTATAAATTTAGGAATGGATATCACCCATATGATATCAGGTATAAGTGTGCTACTAGTTAAGTTTAAAAATTCTTATAATATGTGTGATTTTAGGGGCATCAAAACACAAACACAATGAATGTGCATTTATTCTACACTCTTCTAACACTTCTAAAGTTTGCCCACCAAAGGGAGCGTTCAAGTATTACGTCAACACAAAATCGTGATTTTCATTTCTGACAGACTCCACCCTCAAGGTGATGACATCATTATCAAAATCAGGAAAAAATAATGGATTTTATTTACCCAAAAGCACATTTTGAAGAATAAAAATCCAATAGAGGCAAAATGCTTTGCAAAACTGGATGGATTATAATTGGACGAAATAATGATGAATTTGGATTGGAGGAAATTACCAATATTTTATGTTAAAAGCATAAAATAACTGCGTGAAATGTCAATGATGGATTTTAATTGGATGAAACGCTGACGGATTTCAGCCCAAATATTAATTTTTGAAAAATTTTTTTTTTGAAAAAAAAAAGTTTTATGCTATGACTAAATAGCTATTTTCAAAACATTATCTACCACTGTGGCGACATGATTATTGGCCAAAAAACCAGAGGTACTAGTAGGCGAACTTTTTTGAGGAAATACACTGAGGTGACAAATGAAGAATTTAAACCCACATTTTTATTTTGTGAATGAATGAAAAGGCAAAAATTCCATGACCATGTTGTGAATTTAATGGCTTTTCAACGCCTGATGTAAATTTCATGGCTTTCCATGACTTTCATGACCTGAATCTCATTTCATGACCTTTCCATGATTTCCATGACTGGTAGACACCCGTCAATTGGCTGATGCAAATTATCTGAATTTTCCTGACATTTTCACAAATTCCCTGACATTCCCTGACTTTCTAGGAAGTGGCAACCCTGACAAAGCAGAAGGCTGTGTGCCTCAAACATTTCTTATGCAAAACCTTGTTTTCGACATGGCGCCATATTGATTTCCAGAGGGAAGATAAGTGTCATACCAGTGATTAGGGTTGACCAGCGGGTTGAACGACACTGGACATCGCTCTCAATTCGTTGTCAGACAAGGCATGAGCTCGCCCACGAATCCCCAAGAATTGCGTGACGAATGTCATCCTGCAAGTCAAGTCACGGATCGCTGCCCACTAGTAGTTCAACGTCTTCAGGTGCAATTCTCCCAACAACAATTTCAGCCATTTGAACATTTCCCTTTTGGACAAATTGGCAACACGCAGAATGCAGGTGTGCTAAAACCAAAACCACATTTTGGAGGCCGAATGCCATAGCGCATTCAAGGTTGAACTTTATCGTCCAGCTTACCTACGAAGCGTGGTCAGTGGTCAGTCAAGGGCGCAATGCTTCGTCCATGGACGGTGCTGGGGTCAACTGAGACAAGTGGTCACTCCCGAACCTTCGTCGAAAATGACGTTACTGTTGGTCAAGCTTCGAGGCTAGTTTTGGCAAGGTCGACCTAGGCTGGAGCGCTGCCAATGCTCGTCCTGAAGCTGTCAGGTAAACAAACAGCGTGCTATTTAGGGATGCATAATGGACCGGAAGTGCAAAAGCCCACACCCTGAACACCAGAAAAAAAACTTAAACCTCAACAGAGCATACACAGGGGTTTGGTAATGCAAAATTCATGACTTCCAACATTTTTTACATGCCTATTTATTAGAACATGGGGTCGTTTATGTTTTATGTCATGACAAAATGGCGATTTTCAGAAACATTGTCTACCACTGTGGCGGCATGATTGTTGGCCAAAAACACGCCACAGGCAAAAAAATTTGCAGAAAATTTGTGAAAAATGATGAATTTAAACCCACATTTTTATTTGTGAATCAACGAAAAAGACAAAAATTCCATGACCCTGTTGTAAAATTCATGGCTTTACATGACCCTGACGTCAATTTAATGACTTTACCATGACCCTGATGTAAATTTCATGGCTTTTCCATTACTTCCATGACCTGAATCTCATTTCATGAATTTTCCATGACCAGTAGACTCCACTATTACCCACATGATATCTGTAGTCATGATATCAGTGATTTCAGGGATGGGTCAAAAATGGCCGCCTAAAGCACGTGGCACCCTGTATCACATGTGTATCTCATGTGATCACATAATCGTTTGATGTAATGAAAATTAGGTCACAAAAGATGAATTCTAGTCATGTGTGCACAAACCCTGGCGTAAATTTCATGACATTTCCATGACCCTGACTTCAATTTCTTAATTTTTTAATGACCCTGACGTCAATTTCATGACCTGAATCTCATTTCATGATTTTCCCATGACTTCCATGACCGGTAGCCACCACAATTGCCCACGTGATATTTGAAACCATTGTGAGTCTCAGTGATTGCACAGATTGGCCGCCTAAAGGAGTAACACCCTGTAGCTTGGAAAAGACAAGCTGTACTAACGGCATCAAAAAAATCGTGATTTTCAGAAACCCTTACTCATGTGATGACATCATCATTTGATGCAATGAAAATTAGATCACAAAAGATGAATTTAAGTCACGTGTGCACAAATTGTATGGCAAAAATGAAATGATGGATTTTTAACCAATTTTTTATGTTAAAAAAATTGGTCGAGAATCCCCGCCTCCTTCATGATTCGTCATTATTTGATACCCCCTCCTTCCTAAGAAGTTGGCTGATTCAAACTATCTCAATTTCCCTGATATTTGCAAGAATTTTCACGAATTCCCTGACACTTTTTCATTTGTCTCACATTTCCTGACTTTTCAGAAAGTGGGGTCACGGTCCTATCATTCCGTGACAACTTTTCAGTCATTTCCTGGACATTTTACATGAGTTTTTTTACAAAATATAATTAAAACGACGGATCCTAATTTATTTTTATTATAATTACACAAACCACCAAAGTAAATATATTATCATTGACAGAGGAAAAAATCGTGTGTAATTGAGCGTATTTTCATCAAATTCATAACACAAATGATGGATTTTACTTATTTGTGGCATATAAAAGCATATTTAAAACAAAAAAAAAAAAACACTATGGAAAATGATGGAGCCAAATCACGACCCCAAATTTTTATTTTAAACAATGAGGACTCAGTATTTGGCTGACCCCCTGACCCCTGTCATCATTAGACATCATTTGGACAACCTATCATCCCCTACTTGTCATCCAGTTTTGCCAGGTTGTCACGATACTGGCATTACAAATGATAGATTCAAATAATGGACCCACATTTTTATTTTAAACTATAATAACTCAGTATTTGGTTGATCCTATGCCATCATTAATTTTGTCAACACCTCTCTCCCCTTAAGCGTCCCACCCAGTTTTAGAAGAAAAAAAATGAGCATTTGAATATGTGAACAGTTTCACCATTTTGCTAAATGTGATATTATTCGTTCAATGCTGCTGTCATTACTTGGTGTTGTGGATGACAATGATGACATGGAGAGGGTTTGTAAATCACCATTTTGTGATGACAAAATATTAGAACGTTCCCAAATGGTCAAATGAGGAGCAAATGAGAAGCAAAGTGGAGGCACCCTGTATCTAGGAAAACGTCCTTATTTACATAATTTACGTTGGTTTTCACCAGGAAACGCATATTAAAATTGGACGTATATCATTCCCCTGAATTTTTTGCTGCACTAGAACATTTCTGACGTGCTATCTCCCGCTGACTTCAGCCTTGAGTGGATCTTTCTCAAATTTAGTGCTTGGGAAAAACGACTTTCGTATGAAAAGTATTTCACGCACTCAGAGTGCACCAGCTCGTATTTAGATTTATTTTTCGGCAGCTTTGCGATTTCCACTCCGAGCAGAAACCGCAAATAAAGAAAAATGGGAATAAAAATCACTTGCTTTTTATTCGATGTTTTAGTCGTGATCTACAGTGTGTGGGTTACGAGTTCTTCTTGGCAAAACTGAACAGAATTCAGGCAGATTTACGATTTGGGCCATTGTGTCCACTCAACGTTTTGGTTATTTGGTTAGCAAGGGAATTCAGCCCTTTATTGCATTCAGGAATGGTGAATAACAAACTGATATAGACTCTGGATGACAAACATGACAGTAAATCCGCCCTCGCTGAAACGTGCTATTAATTTTCCCAAGTCCATAATTTCAGTGTGGAATAATTACAGGCCAGCACTGCCAAGCTGTCAATTTCGATTTTCAGAGAATAGGAACATGGCGGATTTTCCCAGGTCAGGATCCCTGGACAACGACAGCCACATGCACATGTAGAATTTGTGCCAGGGCCGAGGCAAATGAGCGGTTAACTGGATGAGCAAACAGCAAAGTTTTCCAAGATGGCCGTCATGGCAACCAATTCGTGCAAGCAATACAGATGAGATTGGTTTACAAATACCAGTGTTCCCTTTTGCACAAAAACTATCATGGTTCAACCGGGGTCCCCACTCAAATAAAATTTTCAACTTCTCTGACTTTCCCAATTTTTTGGAAAAAAATTTTCCTTACCTATCAAAAGTTGTCTATTGAAAAAATGGAAACAACACTCACTAAGCTTAAGTACTGAAAATTTAATTTATCACTTCAAAAGCTTGAAAACCTTAAATGTTCTTTCTCAAATCAGCAATCTCATTCTATCGCCTAACGATCTCTTTTGAGCAGCATCACAAACAAATTCGATTCATCATTCATTTGAGGTTATGGAAATTTAAGGCATATACGAATTTCTCTGACTTTTGCATGAAAATTTGTAATTTCCTTTGACCTTTGCATGAAAATTTTAAATTTCCCTGACTTTTGCATGCAAATTTGAAATCTCCAAGACTTTTTCAGATTTTCCAGGTCAGTGGGAACCCTGTTAACATAAAAGTGTAACATACGTTTGACGGCTTCGTTTGCCAGAAATGAAATTTTCAAACTCTCCTGACTTCCAGTTTTTAAAACCAATGTCCCCTTACCACCCTGGCCATAATGGCATTGAAAATGCAAAAATGTGACGTGGCATATGTTTACATATATGTAAGGATTCTATAAGTATTGGCTAGTACATACTGAACCTACACATTTTCATAAGGAAACAGCCAATTTAAATTATTTAAAAAAAATTAAATTGACAATTTGATGAATCTCTTCCAGCACGAGCTTGCTAAAATTGTACGCTTGTTTTTCTTATTTCCAACGACTTGATCACCTTAAGTGTTATCTATTGACTTGTTTCAACTAATACATGTAACAGCTACAAGTATACATGTCACGAAAGCAATTGATAAGTCAAATTGTCCTAACTTTCTTCAAAGAAAGGACTTTTGCTTGAATTCCATTATTTCCAGGTCTGCTGAGTCATTGGAGGATATTTCGACATTTCGGTTGGAGTACGTTTGAGTCAATCGTAAGCTTGATTATTATGGCTTATAATGACTTGACTATGTACATTTAGTGTCATCAATCGAAAGATATGTAATGCCGATTTTTCCTAACTTCCGGGGATTCCCGGTTTTCCAAGTTCTCTAGGTTTGAGAGAATCCCGTTGAAACAGTGGAGGATATTTCATCTTTTGATTTGGAGATATGATTCTTACAGGGCGTCTATATAATGGATTTGGTATTGCAAATTCCACGACTTTACCATGCCATTTTTCATGTCTTCAAAAAAATGTCCATGCCTATTAGAATATGGGGCTGTTCTAGTATCATGCCATGACTAAATAGCGATTTTCAGAAACATTATCTACCACTGTGTCCACATGATTGCTGACCATAAACACGCCATAGGCGAAATTTGTTCAGGAAATAGGTGACGAACGAAGACTTTAAATCCAAAACTTTTTGTGAATCAATGAGAAGACAAAATTTCATGACCCTGTAGTAAATTCCATGACTTTTCCATGCCCTGATGCAAATTAGTTCCCTGATCAGTAGACACCCTGTCTTAGCTTATAATGACTTGACCACTTCAAGTGGGCCATATTCTTGACTTACATGTATACGGCATCTAAAAACGAGTCATGAGAAAGCAAATATGTATGTTGAATTTCCCTGCCTTTTCCAAATCAATCACTTTACCATGACTACCGTGTTTGGATTACCCTGCTGAACCCCTGGATGATCTTTTGAGACTGGAATTGAAAACTTCCAAACGTTTTGCATGCACTTCTTGTCAAGTTAGTACAACTTGTTGCCCACCAGGGGTTTTAGGCCATTTCAAAATGGCGTTTTTCCAAGACAAGAGTTGTCCATTGCTCAGAGGTGTCGTTGGCTGTGCATGTCCATGACTGCAATCAAATTCGGATTGCTACAAATCGACCCAAAGGTCCAACAAGGGCATCTGGAGGGGAATTATCCTGTCTGTAATTACTATCAGCGCTCTGGAGGGATTTCATGGACAAACAAGCATTTCTGGAGGAATCTTCCCTGCAGGCAGGGCCTGAGTCATCGAAGTCCATCAGCAAGTTTAATGGACTTCCAAAGGCGATTGATGGGGATGGACAAAGGGTCGTGTTGATGCGATAGGCAAAACCGTGGGGGAGACGCAGATTCCCTAGGGCAGAAAATCCATAAACTCTGTACAAAAAAACAATCAATAGGACGGCAGGGTGAAAATGGCATCCAGGGGCGAGATCGCATGACATCATTCTGGATTTGTTTCCAAATTATCAGCGAGAGGGGGATTCGGCACTTTGCGTAATGGAAAAATGCAGCTCCAAAGTGATGGAACTGCTTTGGATAGCGAAATAAGCCCCTCAGATGGGAAATATTGGAAGCCTGTTTTCCAAAAATACCATTTTTCATCAGCGAGGTAAAAAAACAACTTGCCAAGCATTGGTATCAGATATGGTCACACTGTATAATATCATATTGACTACTAATTTCTAAAAAAAGAAATTAAATTCCATGGTAATTCCAGGGTCATACACTCATTTTGCCATGAAGGTTAAACAAATATCTACATGTACACTGTATAATGAGTAGTCTTAATGGTGATCTATTAATGATGATCATTAATTGCCAAAGACTTGTTTCAACCCAAATTTACATGCAAAAATGCGCTTATGAATTTAACGTTAATATTCAAAAATGAAAGATCCGAAATGAAGAATTTGCACATATTTCCATCAAAAATGAATGCGTTTATCACGTGGCTGGTGACATCAATGACGAGAAGAAAAACGCCATAAGCAAACATTTTGGAAAAAAAACTGTCACAAATGATGAGGTTAATTGCAGCCATCAGTTCTATACGAATATTCAATTAGGGAACTGCAGGCAAAATTTTTCAAAATTACCGGAATGAATGGATTTTCGGTAAGTAGTAAGTCACACCCGCCTGGTGGGTAGCGGTCAATTGTGTGGTGACCCTGAA
>JAQGAF010003986.1:0-15631 GCA_034687865.1 Kryphioiulus occultus
TTGATTTGCAATGCTACACGTGACGTCACACGTTTTCGTCACGTTCACGTTTAACGTGGAGCTGAAACTCTCTATTGGAATTAAAGCCATATACGTGATGAGGGGGACAGTGCTACAGTATATCTATTTCCTACATGATACAATCATGATACGCTACAGTACATCATGCAGAAAATACAGGGTGATCATGAAGTCCTACCATCATTACAAACATGTCATAACTTAGTCATACGAGGAAAAAAAATAGTTCATTTTTATTATTCACGAGGAACAATTTTTTATTTCATGTCTTTGGTTCGCAAAATGGAAGTTATGAGCCGTAATCGCTGGACTTGAAAATTGCGTCTGGAAATTAAACCCCCAAGATTGCCACTGGTAGATATGATGTGAACCATATACATTAAATAAACAAAAAATTTCCTCGTTAACCTCGTCGTCAAGTTATGACATGTTTGTAATGATGGCATGACTTGATGATGTACTGCATGTATTCTCTTCATAATGTACGTGCGGCTTGGGTGATTTTCTAGTGTGGAAATCTTGTTTGAATTCAATTTTCTTCCGGTAATTTGGTACCATGATTAAACTGCATTAGACAACACATTTCGTTTCTAGCGGTTACAGCGCCGCCTGCTGGCACTCCCTGTGAACCAAACACCTGACATGAAAAACTTTAGGCGTTGTTAATTATTCCAAAATTTCGTACTTGTAACTAAAACAGTTTTTTAAAATTATTTTTCGTAATGAGGGTAGAACTTTATAAGGCAGTGAAAAATACCAATTCGGCACCATGTTGATCTGGCATGCATTTTGTGTAACCATTATAAAGCGTTGGATACAAACTAAGTCAAAATTAGGATTACATGTTTTCCTCTTTGCGATGAGTTACCCCCAACACGTTACCTAACGTTATTGGATTCCAGGTTTTCTAGACGTTATCCAAAATTGGAACCCTAAAACTTCTTCCACACTATATGGGATGACAGGCTGTTCATACTCGCTGCATAATGCAGTTTTCATGGCGAGGATTGGTCCATGGGAACTCGGGGACCGTCATTGTTATGGTTTCGAAGAATTTTACAAGCCCCTCAACATATTGACAATATTGGCACTACACTGTAGGCTTCAAAAATAAAGTGCTTGCTCTGATTGATGATGCACTACAATTCGCCTCGTAAAACGAATGACTAAAACATGCCCCAGTTTAAAAGGGAACAGATGGCAGTTTTTAATGAGCTTCTCTCTGCGGTGCTTCCTCCACGCGCCCGGCACTTCCGGTCACCCCGAAGTGTCCAGCAAGTCCTAAAGATGGCCCAACAGCGATTAAGTGGTTGCCCCGTTGTTACGCGGTTCCCCTGCCCCCATAAATCAGTGCAAACGCGGCGCCATCTTGGATTTTCCTCGTTAATTTCTAAGGGCTCGTACGTGTAGTTCCCTTCTCGTTTTCTCGACTTTTATTATTTTTTTTGTCTGGCAATTGGATTCTGTCGCCCCTTGAACCCTCATTTTCTCCAAATCGATTTTTAAGTGGGTGTGAAGCAGCAGCCAGAGATCCGAGGGGAAATCCCCCTCGGGTGGGCACGGGTTCTGAATTTATAGACGAAAAGCCAAATAGTTGATATTGGATGGCTTTGAAAAATATTGGAAAATGGAGTTATACCGTGTGATGCGCTCAAGATTCCCAACCACCGCATAGGGCGACCTACCCTAGCGTGAGGGGGGAGGAGAGGCTGCGCGCCATGATGGGCCCCCGGGGTCCCATTGGGGAAATTGGCCTATTTATATTGCCAAGGATACTTTTGTAAAGTGATTTTCAAAAGGACGAGGCTTCCATCTACAGAAATTTCTGAAATTTCCTGAAAGAGACCTCGAAGATGTTGCATTAAGACACACGGTGGGGATGGAGATGGGGATCTTCCTTCTTGCGTAGCAACAAAATTCTGGAGGGGGAAGATGGGGGGCGTGGGTGCAACACGAAATCATTCAACCTGCGGAGTTAAAACTGAGGATCCCAACGCCCCACCGCCATCTTGAGATTGTCAACTTTTTTTTGGTGAAAGATGAATGAACGGGAACGCTACCCCATCAGAGAGCTGCAATGGGTCGCTCATACATGTAAGTTTCTCAGCTGGGTTATGCACGCCAGGAAAAAAAACCAGTTTAAGGGCCATGTACTGTATATGCTTCAAATTGAGTAAGTGAACTCTTAGCCACAGGGGCTTCCGCTTCCGGAAATCCGGTCACTATGGTTTAAAGGGTCCCAACGGGAAATTCGAGCGCGTAACCATCATTTCTAAACCATTTAAACGTTCGTGTACGATAGATCATAACATACATTGTTAGGAAATACGTGCATTTTTTTTTAAAATTTGGGGTACGTTATTACAACCACCCAGATGAGGTGGTAAGCCTGTAAGGGGACGATCAAATATTGTCATGGCTTTTTCCCTATTTTCTTACTCAGTCATCATTTCCAGACTGATGACGTTTTGACTAATGATTTGATCATTAATGAATTTTGGCTCTTAAAAGTAATAATGAAGCGAATGATATGAACGAAAAAACCATTGGTGTATTTTGCAAAACGGAGTCACGAATAATGGATTTTAACCCAAATTTTATAAAACAGCAACCCCCTCATCACTTTTTTCTGACCCCCCTAAGTTGGGGACACAAAATACGTACCTACGTAACTTTCGAGGGGGGTTTCGAGATTTGTTACGAAATGTTACAGGGGGATTTCAGGTTGTGTTACGTACAGTATATAACGTCATCGACACGTACATTTAAAATGCGGAGCAAACATTTTGGTAAATGAAAAAAAGCAAATGCAGTATAACCTCTGTAAGTTGACCACCCAAGAAACTGTCGCAAACTGGCCAACATAAGGAGGTGGACAATATATGGAACGAGGCTGGTACTGACACAGCCATACAGTACAGGATGTTAATTCCGTGAACTGCATGTACTTTCCATTTTACGGTAATCATTCATCATTCATGAATATTCTTACTAAAATGTTCATAATTCAGCACCAGTATCGCTAATGCGCTATAAATGTATCTATGACTTTACATGTTGAGACCATGCTGCTCAACATACAGAAAGTAAATTACTATTGTGTGTCATAGTCCAAGTGGTCAACATACAGAGGTGCAGGTGGTCAACATGTAGAACGAGATCACCTTCCGGTCATTGAGTTAATGTGGTGACCGTAGGGAGGTGGTCAACTTTGGAGATTCTCCTTTATCTAACAGGAGGATTTTTAATCACCAAATTTCAACAGTTAGGGAAGTCGGTTAAAAATTGATCTAGAAAGGTTTTCGAAAAAAATCCAAGAAAAAAATTATGTAACAATAAGGATATTCCAAAAGTTATAAAATGTTACAAGGTGGGGGGAGGCAAATAATCAGGAAATCAGCGTTACGTAATCTGTGGACGTTCCCTAATCGCCTGACAAATTACCTCGCACTATTTCCCTCAACACCTGGCATCGATTTCAGTCATTAAATCACCTCATTATTTAACAGTTTCGGGTGTTGGATGAGCTCGTCGCAAATGGCTCAATTAAGCTGACGTCGAAATGGACGACCCTCGCCAGCCTCAGGGCCACGGGGCTAAGAAAGCCTGCAGAAACATCGTCCATTCGTTCCAGTGCTGATTGTTCATTTCATTCGATAATCTCGCGTTCAACCTTCCAGAGCGGTCACCCCAGCAGTCGGACAGCGGTCAGCGCATAAATCTTGGACGCTAAATGGCCTCGCGCGCCACAACTGTCGTAAAGAAGAGATAATTTTTTTTCTTCTGAGTCAGAAAAAGCAGGGAAAAAAGGAGGGGAGTGTTAAGAGAGGGAGAAAGAGAGATGCTCATCATCGTGATCATCATCGTCCTGGTCCCCTCCCAGCGTTTGTCTTATTATAGATAAGAACTGTATCGATTTTCAGTCACCCCCACCCCCTTGGCCCCTTCAGTAGTTTCAATTTCAGCCATTGTACCCCCCCCCCCCCTTTGCACTCGGCCCTGTCATCTGGCCCAGCTCGTTAGAACGGAGGACATGTGGAGGATGCCTAACCGAAGGGCGCGTTGCCATGGATACTGCGACGGCCTGTTTGTCTGGCGTCTGCATTCTTCCTGGCCAACCGAAAGAATTTGTGAAATTCAATTTATCACGAGTTTTCCCTTTTTTCTTCCCAGACGGATGAAAACGTCAGAAAAAGCTGGGCCTTTTTTTATTTTTATTTTTTCTTAGCAGCGAGGACGAGGCGCGACGAACCTTTGATTCGTCACCGATCAAAGAACGCGCCAGGCCCTCGTTCTAACAAACTTAAAAGTCGAGTGCATCTCTGTGGTTGACAGGTTCAGCTTGGGAACGCTGGTTTTCGGATACTCGCCATGTGGCTTTTACTGTTAGACTATGTCTGCTGTAATGACGGGGTTTGTGGACGACCCTTGCTCCAAATAAACACGGAATATTTGTATTTCAACTCTACTTGTTCATCATTCAATAATGACACCTGTCCCAGCTTGGTGTTTAGCCTAAACTAACCATATACAGTGGGCTTCGCTTAATGTGATCGCGGATAATGTTATCATTCGTTTTCTGTTATCTCTCGAATACAAATACATAGTGAAATCATCGGTTATTGTAATCAACAGTTCGCTTATTGTTATCATATGCCCTCATGGAGGGTTCGTAAAACAAGAGGAATGAAAAGTCTTGGAAGAAAATGCCTAAAATGATGTCCCATCTGCTATGAATATCGAAAATTTCGTCGAATATTCTTCCAAATTTTTGACAAAAATATTCCAATAGCAGCAGCCCCAATGACTAAATCTGACACTTGCCCGGCTGTATGTGAGTCAAACAGGGCTGACTGATGACAGTGATAGCGAATGACAATGAAAAGTGCTATAGGATGACAGACTTAAGTACTCATAAGCTTGACTAGGTATGCAACATAAATCAATTGATTATCAAATTTACAATACCTGTATGAATAAGAGAATTTCATTAATGAACTTGTACAGAAGCTAAAAAACGCATGTAAATATCTTTGTAAAGTAAAATTATGCGATGTATATGAACATAAGAATCCAAATTAAACAACGATCGCCTTTTCTTGTAATTCGGCTTGTAGAATCATTCGCCTATATATTGTTATCAAAATAGCCTGGGCCCAATAATCACATTAAGCTTAGTCCACGGTATTTCAACTCTACTTGGTCATCATACAACAGTGACACATGTCCCAGCTTTGTGATAAAACCTAAACTAACCATATACATCTATCAGATGATGTCTGTTGTAATGACGGCATTTGTGGACGACCCCCAGCCAGCCCCGAATGAAGATGTCATTAAACTTCGATGTAGTGCCTTGCTCCAAGTCTGCAAGTAATATTTACTTAGTGCAGTGTACTTGTATACAGCTCAACCCTATACTTGTTTAGCATGCAAGAATTACACATGTGCCATAGCCCCCAACTTTGTGTTTAACCTAAACTAGCCTAATAAGTTAATTTCTGATTTAAATGCCCAGTCTATAGCCATTAGCAGAAATCTACTTTTTATAGCGTCTACAATATGTTGTAGCATGCACTATACCGAAGAACACCCCAATTTCATTCATGAAAACTCGCATGACAGAATTGTGATTCAGAAAACTCCACCAAATGATGTCATTTGATATGGTGTAATTTGAAGTCGAAAATGGGGCATGTTTCTTACTGAAAATTATGTGACCTGGGACAGTCTGTGCTACCATGCAGGAAGTTTCTCAATGGGATTCTGAATTTGATCTTTTTATTGCAGCATAGCGATAGGATAAACCCCTGCTTCCAAAACCAGGACAAATTACCCAAAATTGGAAAATTGCACAGCTCGAAATACACGTTAAATTCTATGTTTAAAGGGCTATACTTTGGCATATTCCCCGTTGTTGCCTCCAGCATCAGCGCTATGAGAAAGTGGGCTTCTCCTCACGGCTGATATGCTGGCAGCGATTGCCTGCGGCTATGGCAGGCTAAATAAACCACATTTTTAAGCTAGTTTTTGGTTTAGGCTAGGTTGGGTAGAAACATACATGTACATATTTTGTGCATGTTTGGAGTACATGTACAGTATATCCACAAGTGGAATCAACTTTCGTATAATCGGTTTTTGGTTAATGAAACCAGTAGCTGAATTTCCAGTGTTTTATGACCGGCCCTCGTGATATGCATCTGTTCACTGTATTAAAAGTTGGCGAAGATGCATTCCGCGGTGTTGTACTTTTAATCCTCTTTGATGTTCTCCAGGCGCATTCTAAATGCTCCGATGACTATTGATTTTATGCAAAAATGATTTTTTAAGACAAGCATTTCCTAGTTTTATGGAGCGGTTTGCGTGGCGATACAAGCTCGTTTCGGGGTGGACGAGACGTCGTTAAAGTCTCGCTACTTTTCAGTTATCAGATTCTAAACCAAATGGAGCCAATAGAACTGCGAAGATAGATAAGACATCGTGTTCCAGAACTCGTATACATGTACAGTACATGTATATCGGTTCGTTTCTTGGTTCTAAAATGCCTTTATCCTGATCTCACAAAGTACGTGTAAATAAATATATATGGTAACTGCATGCTTACTGTATGTATAGGTCCTTATTGCTTTGTATGCAGATTTTATGCCAAGAGAGGACATAAGAATTTAATTTGCAAATGCATACACTGCATGCAAACAATGAAATGCACGTACCAGGGTAACTGGCCGTCTGGAAAACCTGAAGCAATAGCAGGGTAATTGATTTGGTCTGGAAAAGTCGGGGAAATACATATGTCTGGAAATTTGTTGTGTTTGATTGGTATAAGTATCTCAGAAAAGCATTAGAAAAGCCGTACTTGTGATCTACTTTTTCCAAAAACTTCGGTTACTGCGTTTTCATTATCATTAACATTTCATAATATTTATAAAAAAATCCACTAAAATTCACCTAAAAAAATCGCCTACGGCTTACCTAAATGATAAACATTGTAGTTGGCTGCTAATCAAACTTTTCAACAAAAAAATGTTCCTAGTTTCCATCATTATGAATAAATTTTAAAATTTCGAAAGAAGAAGTCCACAAAACGCATGGATCTAGTGGCTTCAACCACTAGTGTTCGCATCGCGGTTAATAATAATACACTAACAACAATCCATTATTTCTTGAATTTTTTTTACAAAATTCGCCTATGGCATTCCCTTAACTATTAATATTATTTCTTTTAACAAATTTTAGAGCTAATTCCGCCATTTCGTGATCAGATCTATAACTTCAAAAATTTCCGCCATATGGCATTTGCACGAGTCAAAAAATGTTTCAAATTTGTAAACGGTGTTTCTTGAAGTTGTCTGGAAAATTTTCAAAAAGTGTCCGAAAAATCTGGAATAGTCAGGGAAATTAAATAGAAAATTTGCCCAGTCACCCTAGCTGACGTATGTGCATTTCAGTTTGAAATTATGGAAACAAATGATTGAGCAGATTGATTCAGTGGAAGGGCCCTCTAATGGCCACCACGTGGCGCCACCGCCACAGCCTAAGTGCTTTTAAGCTCACTTCCTCGTGTTGATATCCGCAATTTCGTCCATTTCCGGTGCATTCAATCGTCTCTATCTCTATTGCTATTTCCGGTTGACCGCTCTTTGTAGTGGACATTGGCCAGGCCTCCTGATATCTGCCAGATAACTATCTTTGCGCCACGGCTTGTCCACCTTAAACGGAAAATCGGACCCATAAAGCGAGCGGTATCTGCCCCCAGAACCTATGTTTTCTAGTCGCGAGTTATTTATAGGCGGGTACTGAACATTATTGTTTATTATTACTTTATTATATTTTATTGTTGCTCTTAACTCCGGCAACAAATTTCTATCGATTTTCGCCTTATTTTCACCGCTCGTATACTACATCACGTTTCTGGAGTCTCGCTCATGAATGTACATGTACATGGAAACTGGCAGTAGAAACCGTTAGACGTATAAATACGCGATTTTGTGTTTAATCCTCGATTTGACAATGTAGAGAGGATCAAAGACGTTAGGCCGCTTAGAAATCTGTTTTTCCTCGATTAAACGCTGCAGGCTCAAATTAATTAATTCGGCACGAAAGTAGCAGCGACATTGACGTGTCACGTGTCATGGGGCAAACCATACTTTGCACAATGCATGACGAGACACTGTCCTTTTGTCTTCGATTCTTTGAAGGAAAATTAATTTTGAGGCATGAAAACAGGAGACTTGTAATCCGAGGATATACTACAGTACATGCCCCGCTCAAAATGTGCACAAATTTGTATAGATAAGGGTGATTAACCCTAACCCAACCTTATGAATAACATGATAACATGGGGTTACTTATGACCGCAAGTTAACCCTAGGGTTAGTAGGTTTACGTTGCACCATTTACTATGGGGATTTTTAACACAGGGTATACAGCTTAGTAAACCTATAACCTGGAAATCAATGAAATATTCTACTTAATCGAACAAGCAGTTTTAAACTGTTCTTGTATGTAACCTAAAACTTGTTTTGATTTGACGGTATCATAATGATCAAATGGCATGGATCTCGGTAATGTCAAAAGGTTTGCTGTTTGGTAAACATCATCTATGAAGTCCATAAATAACCATTTGTAATTACATATCTGTATCTGGCCCATCCTCTATTTTTATTACTAACCTTAGGTTAACCCTGTCTATTAATCCGCTGTGCGATGCTTTTCCTCAGTAAATAGAGGTTTAGCCTAGTACATACCTGTATTTATTTATTTTTTTAATCTACAGTATAAAATTTCTGCCTATCGGTTTCTTGTGACAGTTGTGGTAACTGCTCTGCATGCATGCAACGTGTACGCCATATAATTTGTTTTGTATGTAAAAATACTTTGTTTTCCATCCAAAAAATACTTTTTGATGGCTTTCTTGTGTCTTAACATGCTGACGGTTAAACGAGTGCCGGATAATGGAAGTTTCACTGTAATTTATTTCACCTGCCCAAACAGCAGGCAATCACTGCCAGCCTAGGAGCCTTTAAGAGAAGCCCACTTTTTATTTAGGTTTGATGAAGGTGGGCAGCAGCGGGCTATACACTGAAGTATAGCCTAATCCAAATGTTTGACAGTTAAGTTACTGCCCATCCCATTGTCCTTTTCCAATAGAAAAGATTGTGGCTGACGAATGCTGGCGAAATAATGATCAATCGCGCTAAATAACAAACCAGATAATAGCAAATCGTGGATCTTGTCGACTGAGCATTGCAATGTGCACGCGCGGCTCGTCCATAAAAGCCGTTGAGCCATTCAGGCGAATATGCGGAGCGCCGTTGATAAAGACGCGAATTGCAAGCTGTCCATGAATGGACGATCTGCGTGGATACTTTGGAAGGAAGATGAGGCCGTTAGGAGGCTTCACGGTGTACGCTTGAACCAAAAACGGTTCTCTGTTTCGCTTTTTATCGCTTTTTTATTCTTTTATGGACGAGTTTTATTGGCCAAGTGGACGCGGCTACGAATTCTAGCACCGAGCTCTTAATGTGTCGAATTACGGCTGAATCGAAGCGGCAAAAACCCCACCTTCTGGATCGTTGAGTGCTGGCCCACCCCAGCGACCATTCGAGAAAAATTTATTTTTGGAGTCCGCAGACATTTTACAGAAATGCTTAACTTCAACTAGTTTATTTGAAAATAATCATCAAGACATTATAGAATAGCCATGGCTGATATTAGTAGCAAAGTTACTAAAATTAGATTAGGACGTTAGGTTATGAAAAACACCGATTTGCAAGTTGATCGGCAAAGCCTACATGTATGAGCTGTTAGAAGCTCACTGTAGGGGAGGTGTGCACATATCCTACTACAGTAGACTCCACTCAATGTGATCACATTATTTCCCAGGGTATTTTGATAGCAATTTCCGAACGGTTCTGATAGCCGAATGACAAAAAAGCGATCGTTCTTTAATTTCAAATCTTATGTACATATGGTTACATGTACATTACATAATTAAATCTACAAATTAAGCTATTCACACTCGCTAATCTTGGTTTGCTTATAATTTTCTGTAGAAGTTGTCACATTCATACTGTATTTGAAAGTCAGTTGATCTAACCTAAACAAGTATTAACACTTATATACTGTAGTGCTTCTTTTATCTCATCATTTTTGATGATTTCGACTCAATTAAGATGCTTGTTTCATATTCGTCATCTTCAGAATCATTTTCATCCGTAATCGCTTTGCCTCCCAGGCAGACTGGCAAATGTTAGATTCTGCCAGTAGGGTACATGCAATTACCGGAATATTCTCGTCAATGAAAATCTGTGATACCGCCATGGCTGGCTGTTGCGTTGGCTGCCATCTTGTTCCGAAATCAGAATTTGAGATCCAGTGTTGCCAGACTGTCTCGCCCTGCTGGCTTTGCACTTGATTACGTGTTTTGGCTTTCATTATCAGCGGCTCAGCGCAGTAGTTCTTCGTCATTCCAAAAAAAACCAAAAAATGGGGATTTAAAAAGGCAGGCACGACAACGTGCAAGGTCCTGAGAAGGGGGTCCAGGGGATTATTTCTGATCCCCCATTATAAATGAGGGTCCCATTGGCGTTCGACTCTCGTCGTGCTAGGGACGGCTGCGGTGTAGTGGAACAATGCGGTGAATGGATGTCCACACTTCACTACACACTGTTTAGGGGACTATAATGGTGCTGGATCGTGTGAGAAAACGGGAGTTTATTTAAAGAGGGGAGATCGGGTTCCCTTTATATCGACTGGTCAATGGAAGAACATTTAGGCTTTCTGAGGTCTCCATAGGGCCCCCTTATTAGGTGCGTTGGCTTTGTGAGAGAAGGTGTTTCGTATGGCCTACGGTGGACTAATGTAGTCACTCAAAAAGCTGCTCAATGGTGCGAGGTTATCTTAGGCTAACATTGGCTCTTTTAGCTGGGAGTCAAACTTGTTCTGGAAAATGGTACGATGCACCTACATGTACCCGAGAAAATTGTTGAAAAAATTGCAGGTGTTTTCATTCTAGTATGGATGGTCATGCAGCAAATACATGTACATGTACTAACTGTAGTATACTGTTTTTTAGTTAATTGTGTCGCTTTTGTAACATATTAGCGATATGTAGATTGCGGAGCTGCCATTACTGTAAAACTGTGGCTTGCAATAGATGTATAGTGGTATCCAATTTTAAATCTCATGTCAGTCAATCATAAAGTGTGTTTCGGCGTCTGAATTGAAAGGCAACAAAATGGCTATGTTGTCACGTATTCTTGGGCATGTTTTTATGTACAGCTACATGTATCTACAGCACTGCAGCTACATTTAATATATAACTGATCCATTCGAAATACCTGCAATAAACATGCTGTAACAAATGTTGCGATGCTGCAGATATGTACGTAACAGATCAAGAGAGCTCAATTTCACTTTGTCCTCTATCAGCATTATAGAGCCGATTCACCATATTTCGATACAGCTGCAGAAGAATGTGGTCCCCCTAAAAAATACATGTAGCTAGGTTTCTTCATATTATGATATAGTCTTATTATGTACGGTATAATTTCCTTAGAAAGGTGCATCGTGAAATTTTCTAGAACACATTTGACTGAATTTATATTCATTATAATTTTTAAAAAAAACTTGCCTAGACAATGACATGTATAATAGCTGCGATAATATATGAACAAAATACAAAATTGCACGTGCCAGGATTCCGATTAATACGTGTGCAAACTGGGCTTCAATACAGACTACACATTCCAATGTCAAAAGAGTGATGAGGTTAAACGCGTCCATCAGAGTACAGAGCAATATTGAGCACTCTTAACCTGATACGTACTATAAACTTACATGTACATGTAGATGCTTGTAGTCGGGAAAATGACCGCCCCAAACCCTTATTCGTTCCGTTCACAGCTTCTGTTACACTTTGTTAATATTTCTGCATAAGTTTTAAAATAATAAGTACTCAGAAATACAAGTGCAAATTCCTGTTCACGTCACTGCACGTATTGGATTTACCGAATTGCTTACTTTTTACAAACAAACTGCGGGTTTAATGTTATTTGTATAATTTCATAATAGCACGTGCAAACGGAACGAATGTCCTCCTTGGGGGATAATTAAAAGTGCAAACACGGCAGATTTATTTATCAAAATCAGTTTTTATTGGCATTTGCTTGACGGCAGCCCCTGGGGCCCACTTTGTGGTGAATAATCGTGGTTATTATATTGGCGGACGTCATGTCTGACAGCACCAGGCCCTTTGGTGACCATTTTGCGGACATCAAACCCTGATTGCGCGTTAATTGGGACACTCGATTTTCAGAAAAAAAAAGATGCTTTTTCCCCATCCTGCGCTTGACAATGACATTTTCTTATTCAGTTCGGCAATTGTCATCGTGGACATTACTGCTCATGCGCCATGTTTAGCATATTACAAGATGGTGCGCGTGCAGCAGGCAGGTCTCGTTGTCCACCTACGGGCTTTGTGTCCACCCTCCTGACCTCCTTCCATCCTTCCTATAATGGAATGAAAGGGAGGTGACCCGAGTGACCTTTGGTGCGTGAATTTGCACTAAACTTCCACGCTACAGCGACTTCCGTCTCGATCCAGTGCAATCCGAGAAGATTGACTGAAGAGGGACCGCTCCTTGCGTCCAATTTCAAAGGAAGAGAGAAATGGTAATGCCAAGGCCCAGTGATACATATGCATGCGGCATGCCTCTCTTTGGGCCATCTTAATATGGAAGGAAATGGCAGTTTCTAGGCTGATGCCTTGAGACGACGTTTAGAAATGTTTCATTGACTTTCAATGGGCATCTTGAGAAATGCTAGAGGGGTTGTGGTCTTTTGGCGCACACCCTTATTGCAGTTTCATACTTTCAGTGTGCATCTGCTGCGTCCTTACCCCAAAATGGTCGCCAAAGCTAAGCTGGAGTATCATTAGGCGCCATTTTGTTGTAGCTACTACAAACCCTGTTGCTCGGTGATTATTTAGATAAGACTGGGTTTTGGAAAGGGTCTGCAGACATGATTCAGACTTTTCTGTGCGATATAATACAGCGCAACATATTTAATTCAACACTTGTGTTAATAGTACGATACAATGATGTTGCCTGTTTTAGTTGTCGCAATTTGTCATTTTTGAGCGTGTTTTTTTGCATTATTGTATTTTTCTGTACCATAGCGTTTATGGCGTAGCAGGGCATGTTCTGAGGTACAGCCATAGATAAAGTAAGGTGTATACCGGTACCTTAGACTGTACTTTATCTATGGTACAGCCATCCCAAGTTTGCAGTGGCAATACATGTCTAACAATATCACATGATCTGCTTTTAATTAGGGACCGAGTTATAAGCGAAAAATGAAAAAAAATTTAAAAATCAAAAACTCCGAGACGTTAAAAATTCGCTAGAAAAAATGTTACGACCAAAACAGTCTATAAGTCACATCAATCGATTGCTATTGACCAGTTCTAGATATCTAACAACATCACATGACTTGCATTTAACTAGGGACCGAGTTATAAGAGAAATCGATAACCAAATTCAAAAATTCAAAGATCGAAAAATCCTATACATTAAAAATTCGCTAGAAAAAATGTTACGATGAAACCCTGGCTATAAGTCACATCAATCTATTGCTATTAACCAGCTCTAGCTATTATATTCTAGACTTATGCCCCAACGAAGAATTTGTCTGCAGGGGATTGCTTTTTTGGCCAAGAGGTTAATTTTTTTCATCTGTCTTATTTTTTGGACGTTTAAGATGGAACGATAAATAGCATTCATGTACACGTATACTGTATACAGTATAGTAAAAGGGTGATAGTAAAAGGAAACGCATATATGCGTTTCCTTTTGTATTAATGTTCTTCCAGTTTTTATTTATTTAAAACTAGCGAGCAAAGAAACTTCAGGTCATGCAGGGGTGATATGCGTTTTATGACTTTCTTAGCAGAAAACAGTCTTGATTCTGGGCAATGTAATGTATCGATGTAATCTGTGCCTAAAGTTGGGTTGGAAAGAAGCAATGTACATGTACATGTATGCTGTACTTATGGGTAATATACTGTACGTGGATGCTGCATGTATATACAGATGGGCTTGGCCTGATTTCGACAGATGAAAAATGGAGAGCAGACAGTGATTGTTTGCTATCCTCTTCTTAGTTCTGCATCGTCGGACTAATATGATACTGTGGAAAAGTGCGTGATAGCATCGACGTTGCTAGAGATAATGTCTCAAAAGTCTGTGTACACCCCCAACTCGCTTTACAGCCTAGAAAGGTTTTAACATACAAACCCATGTTAATTCAACAGGATCCATTCCATTTTAACGAGAGAAAAAAAGTTAAATCAATACAATATTGTAACAATGTATTTATTTCCATTACATATTTTAAAAATACATGTACTGTATACAACGTACTTGTAACAAGCAAGTTACAATCTTGAAGGATATTCTAATCAGAGTTTGAAGATTTGCACGATACATAATTACTGTACATCCGCAGTTTGTTCGTTTCGTCATACTTTTGCTTACTTTTGAAGTTCATTTTAACACTGCGTTCTTCATCAGGATCAACTTGAAGAACGCATTATTAAATTTCTTGAGTTAAAAAGAAGCAAAACAAAAACATTCGGACCAATGTTTTAAAACAGGGCCAGCTTCTACTGCATGTAGTTTGTGATGATGACAGACATAAGATGATACGCAGACAACGTGTTATATTATTTCTATTGCTCGTGGCATCAAGTATCCCTGTTTTGCTATGATCTATGACCCGTATTATAATGGCCGTTATAACGAAATTTTTGGCTGCAAAACGAAACGTTGCCGTAAATCATAAAGGCCGCTATAGCTAAAAGCCGTATAATGAGAGGCCGTTTAAAAAGGTATAACGGTGTACTGTTCTCAGCGAGGAATCCAAAACTTTCAATTTTCCAATCATTCAGATGACTGTCGAACGTCGCTTGCCCACCTGTATGCTCGAACGTTGTCGCTTTATTGATTTTGATTTCCGAATCAGCACTTCCGCATCCTACCCACGTACTTCCGCTCCTTTCCGAATTAATTAATTGCGTTTGGCCCTTGATGAGCCAATTGAATTCGCTAGCTGCTTCCTACGGCGCTACTGCCATGGCAATTGTAGCGAACGTATACGCTTGCACTCGTCTTCTCGTAAAAACGTAGACAGACAGTGTCTCCCTCGCGGCGCCAATCAGCATTAATTATAGGAATTGCTTTGCATCGCTACGAGATACAGGGTGAGATTAAAGATTCATGGATGCGTACGTCTTCACTCAGTACCTATACTCTACTTCAGTACGTTAGCAGAAATCCAATTCGTCAAAAAAGACAAAACATTTCTGTCTTAATTTGTTTGATGGGAAACCTATACATGCAGGGTGAGGCTCAGACATATGCCTCACCCTGTATAGTAGGTATCTAGTTAAGAGTGCTCAATTACACTATGTCCTCTGGTGAACGACTTGTACTTCAGCACTTGTTTGATACAAGTGTATCGGAATGTATTAATAGAGAGTTTGCGCTACACGTAAAACGTGGACGTGACGAAAACGTGTGACGTCACGTGTAGCATTGCAAATCAATGG